>CM052289.1:4212468-4239149 GCA_028455765.1 Lasioglossum oenotherae
AGCGAGCGTCTCCCCTCTCCTTTGTTTTGAACCTCGGTTATGCGAGCACGAAGGTGACGAACGGGGTCGACCGAACTAGTTCATTTCGTATCTCCAAGATCGCAGTTACCATCAAGAAAAGATTGTTATCGAATCCTTCAACCACTCCGCAGTTACCGAGTTCACGACCAACATTATATAGTTTAGGTGATACTCAATCCGATAAAGACAGGGTTCGGCACTAAATAATAACTAGTGTTAGTGAGCAACAGTTGCAGTTATCCATTCATTTAGCCGCCTATAACGCGATCTACAACCGTCCTGCACATAAGACCATTCGCTCCTTCTCGACAAATCCAACATCCATTTTCCAGCATCCTAAACAACTGTAGTTGTTAATATACCTATCAATTGGTAATAGTTTAATCTACATTCAAAGTGCTGTTATTGAGATGGAATAAATTCTATTATTTGGAAGGTGGTTGAATTGTTTGGTTAGCAATGTGGCCCAGACATGTACTGTAGTAAATACCTACACGATTCTTATCCACCCTAATTAATGGTGTGGTCCCAATGTTGCCGAATCTCAGAAACAAACTTTCCGTGAGAGGTATTCGAATTGTTTGATTAGATGCTCCGACAAGTCTGTTTAGGGACGACCAGGGGAGCAAAGACTTGACCAATTTACCAGAGTCTTGCCATGCATGGTGAAGAGAATATTGCGAATAAAGGAATGATTTTGTTGTTTCGTCATTTTGTCTTTGTGGAAGTCCGAATAGAATTTAAAACCGGATAGCCATCCATTTCAATCCGCGCAGGCGAAGAACTGTGAAATACAATCGTTAAAAAGTAAATACGCGAGCAGAAAGGGGCAGTCCTTATTGAACAACTCGACTGTACAACCGCCTCTCTATACACCGTGATATCGCTGCACGAGTATTCTTTCGATTGAATCTCTCCATTCAGCGAGCAGCGTTGCACCCCCTACGCTATTTCGTATATATCCGTCGCTGTTTACTCCTCTTCTTCGTGCGTACACGTTTTTTCCATTGTTTATACGGGAAATTCCTGTGCCGAGTGGTTTAATACCGTTCGAGGGCCAGGTTCTCGCAATCAACCCTTCTCTGTCTCTCTGAATCGAGCGGCGAGGAAGAACGAAAAAGAGAAAGGGGAAGAGAGGAGAGGGGGAAAAAGGTATTCGCTCATAATGGCGCCGCGTGGGATCCCGTAGGCCGTAGACGGTCCTGTCGAATTTATGGAGGGTGGATCGAGCGGTTGTAATAACGTGGGTCGCGTAATCACGGGGCTTTCGATGAGCGAAAAACGCGAGATTAATCGCCGCGACCTCTTATTAGCTGGTACACGGCCGATTTCGATGACACGGGCCGGGTCGGACCTCCATTAGAATGGAAATGCGAATTACCGGCGGAAATTGAGCGTGCGCCGACCGGACGCGGGCGCCGCGAAAACCATTCCCTCGATCGACGTACAAATTTTACGAGTTCAAGTCGGGATTATTATTTGTTTATTGCTAGTCCAAAGCCCGGCGCCGCTGTGCGCGGTAACCGATGCACGAAACTGTTTTAATACAGGATAATGTACAAACCGCGGTCGAATTATGTGTCTTCATTATATCCGAAAACATTGTCGGAATATAAGGATGGTGCAATAAATTATTAATATTGTTATTTACATATTATTCGGCCGCTGCTCGTGTACCGAGTGATCGGGAAATGGCGCAACCGAAAAGCTTATCGTGTGCCGGCTCCTTTTTGGTCGATTTTGGACGCTACCATGTTTTTTTAGAGTGTTTCTTATTCTACTAATTGTGATCCCACATAAAAAAATAAGTCGAAAACTTGGAATGAAGGTTTTTTGAAATGAGACTTTGTTTTCATGATAATGAGATATTTAATATATAACTGCTACTCCAATCTAATAATAATAATAATATTTAACAATGTTGATTAGTGAAATATTTGAATAGGAAAAACAATGAGATTTTACTTTGTGGAAAGAACGAACGATGAATATATTTCTGGTACTACGTGGTCACTGTTAGAGCCTGGTTTTACGTCTGAGATACAATCTACATAGACGCATGTCATTGATAAGGTAATTGTACAGATGTCGCTTGGTTACATTACAATAAGTGATTTCTATATTATCGACATATATGTATATATATATATGATAATTTGCAGTTATACATATTTCCAACAAACAATATATTTTTGGAATTTGAAAAAACATTCATACAGTCCTGTTTATGTGAACCAAGGTTTTTGGAATTCTTGTACGGTTGCTTATAGTTTGCGATGAATGAAACTCACAAAATTAGCAAAACCACGATTTCAACACTGTTCTTAAAACAACGAAGGGTTTAATTGTCCAAAATTATGAAAATATATTCAGACTACTTGCCCGAGAGAGAATTGCATTATCTTGCCTACGCCGCGTGCCCTGCCAGAAGATTCGTCGCACGAGATAACTGCGGTGGACACTGGCTAAATACGAATGTACACCAATTAATTAGGCCGAGGGGAATAATCGTTAAGCGTACGCTCGACTCCAGCCGGCTAATTATTCCACGGTGGTTTATAAATAGCAGCTTACGTCGCCTCGGCTGTTCCTCGGAGACTGTACGGTCATCCGAGAAAGAATTGAACTCTTTCAAAAAAGAGCACGCTGTTCCCTTTTAACGTCGCCAACCGAATGGAATTCGTATAGCACTGCCATAGCGGGGACGTCGGTTGAAAACCAACTTATCAATGAAGCCACATGGTGGGTCCAGAAAGTGTTACAACACTAAAATCCCATTCTTCAGAAATTGTCGATATTTGATGAAATCTGATCGTAAAAAGGAGATGTCAGATTTCCTAATTTTCAAAGATTAATAATTAGCCTGCGGATCTTTATGCAAAATAAAATTTTTACACATCAATTGCAAACTATAGGAGCTAAGTAAAAATTTATTTTCCTTGTTAATGATTTTTATATGTTAAAAATTACTATTTTATATACTTATCTATATATACTATTATATACTATTATATACTATATTATATACTATATTATTATTATTATACTATATATATTATTATACTATACTATATATTATACTATATATATTATTATACTATATTATACTATTATTATACTATATATACTATTATATACTATTATATATATACTATCTATATATACTATATATACTATTTTATATACTATTATGATATACTTATCGGCACTGTTAAACTCTTTTAATCTTTTTCTGCTTTCAATTACACCTACTCATTTTTGTCATAAATGCATAAAATCCACAGTCTATTAATAACTACGCGAATATTTACGATGGAAACAAAAAGCTTCTATACAATGAAAAAATTTACGCAATTCTCTTGGAACATGTAAAACCGCTAACATAAGCGAATGAGGTTTCAAGAACTCGTGAAGAATAAAAAGCGCGTGTGATAACATCTCTTAACTTTCAAGATTTTAATGTCTTGCGCAAAATCTTTAAAATTGACTTTTTTCTCGCTTTTCGAGCGAAACACCGAGCCGTGCGACGTCTACCACATAAAAATATGTACTAGGGTACCGGAGGACTCTCGGCAACGAGGATTAACGTCGCAGACATAACTCTTCTTCCCCCGGGTCGATGCCGATTTCCCTGCTCCGTGCTTTTCGTCAGATCGTGCTCGCACAAGCGCACGCACACGGACACGCGTGTTCGCACGAGTGCCTTAATGCACGCTGAATTATTTACAACGCGAGGCCGCGAGCAACGCGGCGTTACAACGTCGCGGCCGTCTTTCTCATCAGAATCCTCCTGGGAAAGGTTCTGGTGCAGGTACCGTGTACCGTTCCTCTTGGAACACAACGGATTATCCACCTCGGGCCATGATATACAATCTCCATAAATCGACGCGTAAGCGCCACCTTTTTTCCCCGCTTTCACCCCACGCGTCTACGTTCTTGCAAGATTCATGCAACCTTGGGACAGGAGCTTTTCGCATTCGATGCGATCATCCCAGAACTTCCTTTGCGAAACTGTCTGTCGAGGATTAGGCGGGAACAAGCTTGGAAGAGAGACCTGTCGATCGGTTACGGTTTGGTTCCGATCGATTTTAATAGTGCTTCTTTAGGAGAAGCGGCGTCACGTCAATTTTTATATCGAAGTTTGTAGACAAGTGAATACTCATCAATGTTTATGCAATCTTTAATTTTTGTAGGCAAATTTGAAGAAAGTGGAAACGAATAAAATATTATTCTCAGTGGTGGTTGTATTTATAGGTCTGATATAAATCAAAATCGTATTAAATTCTGTGGAATTTTGTGTTCTATCATTTCTTGATAATTCTCAGAAGCCATAAATGCGTAAAGATCCGCAGTCTACTCATCAATTTTCGTTCGGAACATTGTTTTGTCGGATCATCGGAGATATATCAAAAATCATGGTAACAATGCTTGCACTGCATACTATGGTTCAGAAACTGCAAGAAAGTAGCCAAGAGAGATTCAATTCTTCGTCAGAATGATATGAAATCTAGTAATGAGGGGGTTCGTCAGCCATAAATGCTACCAGGGTACTAATCCTCTGGCCTAATAATCCATGTCCGTTCTTCCTCGTCCGTTGTCCGTTCAGTCTAAATGAAACTCGACAAAATGGAGCGTGTTTTCAGCGAGCATCTCATTCGAGGCCCCCCATAGAATAGTCAGACACTCCCATACGTTCGAGAGCTTACGGGCAACAGGGCCGGGAGAAGAAGTTTAAATTCCATCGTGTACAATCATCCTCATGGAACAATTTTTGAACAGAATACCCGAAGAACACGACGATCGAGTTTTCAACGTATCTTCCCACCCCCTAGCGACGCCTCTTCCCGTAATGCCTTGCAGTTTCTCTTTGCCGGCGTCGATTTTTCGCTTTTGGTAGCCGCCAGCTTAATATAGAAAAAAACGTCGTCCCTCGAATTTACGAGGGGGGGTCGTCGGCAACCCCTAGGCTCACGCGGATTCCTCGAAGGTGAAGGGCGGCACCGGGATTAAGGGTGAAAGTATGAAGGGAATGCGACGACCGAAAACGTTATCGCCAGGAAGACACCGCGAAATCGTTATCTTTCATTTTTCACCTCATAACGCCGGGACAACGACGCGGGCCGCCCTGCCTCGAGCATTGTCGTCGGGAAGGCACGCGATGCTCCCTTTGTCGCCGGGAAAAAGAATCGGAGATCCTACCCCTTTTGGAAACGAGATGCTGCTACGCTTTTCCAGCTCCCCGGCAAGCTTCCCAGTCTGATTAAAATCTCTCCGCGAGATGAACGTTTGAATCAGTTTTGAGACCCGCTCGCTCGCTCGCTGCCTTCCACCCCTTTCTCCATACACACATCTAACCCTCCGCGATGATTTATGCGCTCCGAACGCTCAGGCGAGAGTTTAGCGTGTCTTTTCCAGAGTGCAACCCGGCCCAAAATCACAGACATATGGTCACGAGGAAAATTGGACCAATGAAACCATTTTCTTTTCCAAAAAGAATCTATCATCGTCTATGCATATGATTTTACATTTATCATTGCATTTATTTTCAATATACCAATTACAGGATTCTATTATTGCCTCGATTTTTCACCAATCCAAAACATTAACGAGAAGATATAGTTAATATCTCGTCCAAAAAATCTCTTTTCCCCTTATAATAATTAATCTATTAAAGCTTGTTTCATTTCGTGTAGCATTTGTGTTCTGTCTTGTGCACTTTGATAAGTAATAAGTGCATGTTGGAATCGTGTTATTGCATCGCTTCGAACATGAAGGGTTAAATGAATCACTAAAATCGTCACATATAGTTTGCACGATATACATATTGTCAATATCAATCTAATACTAACAAATATACATAGTATATGCTTTCAATCTAAATTTACGAGTAAAGTGGAAAGATGGTTTCATTCAAATGAGGTAGATCGCAGCAGAAACAAAAGTGAATGGCTTCGAATAACAACGCCTCTTCGTATAAGATGAAAATTGAATATATTCAACTGCAGAAACCAGCGAAATACTGAAAGGAACGAAGCCCTCGGAAGCTCCCGGCTCTTGTCCAGCGGCGCGAGCGATCATCATTAAATTCCACCCCCTCGGCGCTCGGTCCCTCATCAGTCTGGAGCAGTGTCCGCGACGCGTCGAACGCAGCAACAGTTCCTCGTCGATCTCGATTATGCCCCGAATTATCTGTCGCGCGCCACGTCCCGCTATCAGACAGAGCCCGGATCGATCCCCTACACAGCAACAGCCTGCAGCCTATCGTCCCCGCAAATAGTATCGGCTGGTCCGATAGCAGCTAGCAGGATCGTAGCCGAGCGCGTCAACCGTGGCCCGTGGACTAGTCGCCAGGGGGTGACTGGTTAGGTCTACAGGGGGTTGCGACGAACATCGTTCGCAACCCCCGATGGAGCTATTGTGACCGGTGACAAAGACACGCACTTCATACACCTCGAGTTTAGGTGGCGGCTGCGCGGCAGTAGCAGCGGCAGCGTCGGAACCGAATAAAAAGAGAAAAAGACGAGGAAGAGAGATGGAGGAAGCACCCTTGTGCGAGCAACCCTCTCGCATTGTAAAACGCGGAATCGATTTTCCCCGGTGCCCGCGACGCTCGGCCGCTTTTGTAAATGGTGTAAATTGAGCGGGAAAGACGGACGAATGGAAAACGGGACGCGTCGGTGGACCCTCCGGCGCGGTGGCCCGAGGAAGTGCATTAGTGCGGCGAAATAGTGCCGCGAACCACCCCATGCCACTATGCGAGGCGTCGCGACGCCCCAATCTCCCGTGCCTCGATCTTGGAACCGCGAAGAATTCGATTCTCCAGGAATATTTCACTCCTCGAAGCACTTTTGTCGAACGTTTCCTCCAGCGTTCGCAGAAATCCAGGATTTCAGATACGCTCTTGCTTTGAGTACCTCTACTTTGAGCATCTACTTTGCCGCGGGTTGGCGACATTTCAGAAATTGGCGAATATGTTTGATTCGTTCACACTTTTTAACATTTTTCTTTTATTTTAAGCATTTCAGATCTCAACTGAGATCTATGTCTGCTGCACTGAAGTAAATTACAGTATATGTATACATATTCATACATACATAGTTTACTTAATTTGTTGTTTCACCATCGTAAATATTTGATAAGAGTAAATATGCTCACAGCGCACAGTTTCGATCAGAGAAAAGACAAAGCAAATTTGCAAAATTTAACCTCTACGTTTCGATCCGGATTTGGATCATTCTCAAGAGTATGCGTCTGAAAATATATACTGAATTAATATCATTGGTATTTAACACGGAAAAGAACACTGTTTATAAATGAACCCTTAAGACACCTACTTGCTATGTATAAAGAATTTTAGAACTTTAATGTAAACTACATAGTTTACATTAAATCAAATTAAATTCGTACTTTACAGTTTTTGAAGAAATTGAAAATGAGAAAACAAGCTTTTTAATATTACACTGCTTACATTAAATCAAATTAAATTCGTAGTTTACAGTTTTTGAAGAAATTGAAAATGAGAAAACAAGCTTTTAACGGTCGGGCAACTAATATTTCTAAGCTTAAGGGTAATTGAAGTTTAATTTTACGCAGTTGAGATGAATTAGCCCAGATCGCTGTAAATCGAAGAGGCTACATTGCCAAACAATATGATTGATACCCGGGTCACTAATCATTCCTACACGAAATAGAGACGCATTAAGACTATAATGATCGGCTCTGCACCGATTAATAGTTACAATAAATTCTCGTGAGAGACGTTCGTGTTTAAACCATGGCTTAGTTTAAACCTTCCAGCATAATAATGGTTGAAAAATATTTTCCCTTTCATCAAACCTTGCTCTTTTATAATCTTTTTCATTTGTATATGCGCATTCCTCTTGAACTCCTCATACAAGTCAGTAAATGAAATTGGTAATGTTGAGGCACTACAGGCTTCTGTGGCGGATTTAACTAAACACTGTCCGCAAGTTCGTTACCTTGAATACCCTTATGGGAGGGGATCCAATAAAATTTAATGCCATTACTGTTCTGATTATTTTTCATTCGTTCTCACTTCTCCATCTTATTTTGTATTTCACCGATGGGCGTTACGCGTTCGTGTAATTGCTTTGTCGCTCATGGAAGATATGTAAATCGTGTCCGAAAGTTCGCGCGTAAATAACGATCTAGAAGGCGGGATGATCAATGGTCGTGCTCGATCTTGATCATGCGTAACACCGAGCGCGTAATCGCGGGCACTCTCACCGGCAGGTGTGAAAGTTATTTTCACTGCCGACTGGGGATCGAAAGTGTCACTTGCGATCGGTTTTTTAAATTCGGCGGGGCAAAAGTAAGCGGACACCATTTACAAATAATTACTTTTCGATGATTGAACCGAACGACTTCAGTTTTTAGATATTGGAAGGGTTAGTCTCAATTTTTAACTGTTTTGTCTGTGCCTATGATGAAATTTATGCATTAAAAAGAAATATTGCACTTCTAAATATTCTGCTTCGTGCAGGAAAAGAAATTATATAATAAAATAATAATAAAACAAAATAATAAAAATAATAAAATAAAATAAAATTAAAACAAAAGCGAAAGGTAAATAGCTGAACAGACAGCACATTCTCTGCATCCGAATAGCAAAAATAACAAGTACGGATCAGAGCAAAAAGATCAGTAGTGCTTAAAGAAGTTGAAGGTGGTTTTATAGAAATTTCGGGCAGCGTAAAACGCAACAACAAAAAAACATCAACGTGCAGATTTGAGAACGCGGAGTCGGCTTACGCGAGCTCGTATCATCGTTATCGCCACGTTCTGCGCAATCAGAGGTACAGAGATTCCCGCGTCTGTGTGTGTGTGTATGAATGCATAGAACAAGGTTGCCGATGCGGGGCCTCTTATCCGGTGCTGGGAGTGCACGCGTCATTAAAATCACTGGGAAGGTTCCGTTACGTCGTACTCATGCACTCGTTTAACGGTGCATAATGTGTCGTCGGGCGTACAATTTATAATTATTATCGGACGATCCGCGGAAAGGAGTCGTCCGCAAAAATGCATTTATAAAACACGTCCACAGAGTAGGTACATACCGCGCCCCATTCTCGGCGACGGTCATCGTCGGGCCCGTCGGGCCGCGTGTATCCGCCGGTTAATTGCTGCGAATCGCCGATAATTTTTCTTTATGTTCGCGCTTTACGTCGGCTCTCGTTCAGCTCGAGGAATCGCGAAATTACAGTAACGCTCAGCATGCGGCGGATTTATCGGCTGCGAGCCACGAGGTCTCGCTCGTATTTTTACGGGGAAACTAGCGTCGAACGGGAACAGGAATTATCCTGGCGACGCGTCGATCTATCGGCGTGAGTCGGTAGTTTGAATGATTGCTGCGCCTTTTGTTTCTTGCCCTCTTGGACAGCCATTCCCAAGTTCTAACCTCGGAATGATAACTTCTTGCTACATTTTCTTTTTTCGATGGTGCCGATGCATGTTGCACTCAATCCGACAATAATGTGCAAGCACTAGCAATTTTCCGATCACTTGTTTCATCACCAGACCTACATTTCTGGGCAACAAGATAGCACACAATAGGTCTGAAATTTATTTCTACAGGGTGTCCCAAAAATGTTGTACTTCCTTGAAAGGGATTCCCGAGGAATTCAGATTTACGATAGAAGCTATTCGAGCAAATCTTCTGTGCTTTTCGTATAAGCTCGATTAATTTTTAGATTTGGAGAGATAACGCTTATGCTCATGATAAAAAAGCATCATCAAAAGGTTACCTTTTCCTCCGGAGATCCAGAAGACCCATCACCACGTCGCAGAGCACCAGCATCCCGAAGGTTCGATGAGTTCTAGCTCCGCCTGTTCTTGTATCGATCAACGCCACATTTATTCCACCGTGTTTTACATTAATTTGTTAAAACAGATTTTTAAAATGAATTTGTATAACAATTATAGGAGGTTTCATTTAATTTAGTATGTTTGAAGTTTAACCTCTTAACTGTGGAATTTAGTTGTAAAAATTAGAATTAGTAAATATTAAAAATCAAGCACTGACGAGTGTACACGTCGAACGCAGGGCAAATGGTCCTATTATAAATTTTACGAAAAGCGAGGAAGGATTACATTTTTATTTGATAAAAAAATTAATAATTCATACTTGAAAAGGTTATTGTTAGTGCAACGCAGTAGAGATTTCGATTGACGTGTATACACGTCGAACGCAGTTAACTGGTTAAAGTAGCATTCAGAACTTTTATAAAATATTACATGGAAATTTAACTCAAGACGTATGCATTTTTTAAAAATGCTGGAAACTGAAACGTCCTAAAAACACATTGTATAAAATATACAAAATCTGAATTTTATTTTAACGTAAACAATCTTCTCAGCTGCCT
This sequence comes from Lasioglossum oenotherae, assembly GCA_028455765.1. Classification (NCBI taxonomy): domain Eukaryota; kingdom Metazoa; phylum Arthropoda; class Insecta; order Hymenoptera; family Halictidae; genus Lasioglossum; species Lasioglossum oenotherae. The sequence continues at coordinate 4,222,872 of CM052289.1, forward strand.
GCGACACAGGCAGTGTTATTATTTTGATTATGCGCGTTCGTCGCAGCTCACCCTGTTCACTGGTGTCGGTTCGATACGCGTGGGCCCTGGTTCACACCCGCGCGGACATCGAGACGACGATATAAGGATCGAGGATCGAGGATCGAGGTCACGATCGATACAGAGAGGCGGCGAGAAGGACGGATCCGCGAGAGGAAGGTGTTCCTCGCGATCGACGACGACACGCGAGACTGGACAATGCACCACGGGTACACTGCACTCTCGGCCACTCGCGGTCTAACATTAGACAAAAACAGAAATAGATGATAATTTTCAAATCGGTGGGGAGCACGAGGCAGGGGAAACAAGTAAGACCGCTGGAGATGGGCCAAAACGGATAGGACTCGAGGCGGAAGGGACTTGTGATTTTGGGAAAAGCCACAGTGATTGTTATTATTATTATTTCGTGCGCTGACTGCTGCTGCTCAGCTGCTGCGTCGAACGGAGTCCCACATAGTAAATAAATAACGACCCATCGCGAAACGACTAGCTTCCTCGTAAATCAATCGCGGTTTATTAACCATAAATTACTTTTCCACCATTATTGAAGAGTCCTCGATCGGACGGTTCGGAGAATCGATTTCTCCAATTGTGTCCGAGAATCTGACGTCGGAGAAGATTAGTGACTTTTTATCTGCAGTTTAATGGTTGTTTCATTCGAAGCATGACAACTATTAGACATACAATGCTTGAATGTTTAGTAATTGATTGCACACCGACATGTTTAATAATCCAAACAATATTTTCAATAATGGTACATCAATTTTTAGTGGTGACTTTTCATATAAAGTTTATTGATTATATGCATGTTTCATTCGAAGCATGACAACTATTAGACATACAATGCTTGAATGTTTAGTAATTGATTGCACAGACATGTTTAATAGTCCAAACAATATTTTCAATAATGGTACAGCAATTTTTAGTGGTGACTTTTCATCTGCAGTTTATTTCATTCGGAGCATGACAATTACTACACATACAATGCTTGAATGTTTAGTAATTGATTGCACAGACATGTTTAATAGTCCAAACAATATTTTCAATAATGGTACAGCAATTTTTAGTGGTGACTTTTCACTGCAGTTTATTGATTGTATGCATGTTTCATTCGGACCATGACAACTACTACACATACAATGCTTGAATGTTTAGTAATTGATTAGACACTGACATGTTTAATAATCCAAACAATATTTTCAATAATGGTACAGCAATTTTTAGTGGTGACTTTTCACTGCAGTTTATTGATTGTATGCATGTTCCATTCGGACCATGACAACTATTAGACATACAATGCTTGAATGTTTAGTAATTGATTAGACACCGACATGTTTAATAATCTAAACAATATTTTCAATAATGGTATAGCAACTTTTAGTGGTTTGCATTCCACACGATCCTCTTCAGAATCAATAAAATCCAGGTGCAAACGAGAAGGTTCTACGAAGATAACCGTAGTTTAGACTTCGGATCTTTATGCAAAATAAAAAATGTTCGCATTGATTGCAGGACACAGAAGCCAAATAAATATTGATTTCTTCTTTTAATTATCCCATTAAGCTGAAACGAATGCATCGATGTCCTTAAATATTTTTATCATGTCCACTGCTTTAAATTGTACGTGGTGCCGACTTCTGTCATAAATGTATAAAATCCGCGGTCCAGTTTAGTTAAAGCTCGTGAAATGGTTCGTGCCATCGAAGCCGTCATCGCGCAGTTGATCTTTCGTAGCAGCAGCTCGTCGCGGTTTTGTATCGAGGTTGTAAAACCATGTCAGAGGTTCGTCGTATCGTAAATTTTTCTAGCGATCTCGTAAAAAAGCCCCGCGAATGAAGAGCAAAGTCGTAACGCGATTTATCGTGCTCCTCTACCCGCGCCGCCGTCGACTCATTCAATTATTCAGGAGGGGTGAATTGAAACTCGACGAGTGCCTATTAGCCCTTTGAAAGCCAGATTTCCAAGTCCAAAAGGAAACAATGGCACAATCGGGGAGAGAGCCCACCCACGTCCCTTCGAACGGAATTAAAAAGGATTTGACGAAAACGAATTCCCCGTTATTCCGTAATCGCTGAAACGTAACGATCTTTGATTTTATAGTGCTCTCCGGGCCTTTGAGTATTCCCACATTCACTGCGCCAAATAATACAATATCAAAGTTCATACAGACTTCGATTGTACTGTTAGATACGCAATATTTACAATAAACCTGTAACATTTCCATTCTAAAATCGAACATCTCATACGCGCAACAGCTATCGATATATTAGGACCTTGAACAAGTTCTCGCTGTTTCTTTCACAAAATAAAAGATTTATTTAAATTATAAGGAACAAAAACATTTCATTCAAAGTATAATATATACAGTATAGTATATTCGAGTAATTCCTCCAACTTTTCGTCTTGAAATTTTTTCGGTGCGCCAGAACGTTCTTTATCCTCAAGTTCAAATTCATGATTTTTGAAGCGTCGAAACCAGTCTCTGCATGTCGTATCCGACAAAGCATTGTCACCATAAGTCTCAACAAGAATTCTATGTGCTTCAGCTGCAGATTTCTTTTGAATAAAGTAGTGCAATAAAATTCCCCGCGAATACACTTTATTCGGCACAAAAGTAGACATTTTCAGAACTAAGAAAAAATTACTTTGTTTACACTAAAGTGAACTACCATACACTGAAATTTATGGTTAGATACACTACTGCCTTGCACGTGTGTTACCATTCGAAATTCCACGAACGGGGTACTGCTACTGCCATCTTTGAAGAAACAACGAGAACTTATTCAAGGTCCTAATAAATAAATAGATTAAAATGAAATGGAGGAACAAATCTGTGTCGAGAGTGAATGAATCATCGTTGGCATCGCGTTTCGAGGGACGCGCGACAAACGGTCGTAGTTTCGCGTCGCACGGAAAAAATAGAAAGAAATCGTCGCAGAAAGTCGACGCCCGGCGCCAGGGACTGTTTGTTTTACCGTGGTTTGAATTGCACCGGCCAATGCACCGCGGATCGCGATTAATCCTTTCCGCAGGGCAATTAACAGGGTCGACGACACGGGACCACTTTTTTCTCTTCTGCTGAACGCGACGCGTCGCGTTGTCGGCTTGACGCTGTCAGTTTGGAGCCGTGCAGACAAAATGAACAAAGAAGCCGGCATTAAAAAGAATCCCTGTTGACTTTCCGCGAGGACCCTGGTCTCGCGCTTTGGCACACCTTCAATTTCCTGCAGTTTTACTGTATGGATCACATTGCACGCCAGGAGATCAGTGTTAACTAGATGTTATTTAATGTAATATTAAAGTAAAACAGTAATCATGATTACTAGGCAGCGGATCTTTATGCGAAATCAAATTTGTCTGCATCGATTGCAAGAAATAGAAACGAAATTGAATGTTTCTTTAATTAATGTTAATTCTTCGCTTAATGATTTCAACAGAGGATAAATCATATATGGACATCTTCAATTCTTTTAATTTTCTAACAATTTTGAATTTCATCTACTCAATTTTGCTATAAATGCATAAAGATGCGCAGTCTGATGATTACCTTCTGTAATTTGTAATCGTTAGACTGTCTCATTAGGCTACCTTAATGCAAAATAAAAAATTTTTGCATTGATTGCCAGACACAGGGGTGCCGTATAAAAATTTAATTCTTCTTTTAATTAGTCTATTAAGCTGAAACTAATACACTGATGGCTTTAAATCTTTTTAATACCTAAATACTGTTTTAAATTGTACGTGAACCATTTTGGTCATAAATACATAAAATCCGCAGTCTAGTAATCATTAATCAGTAGTTTTTGAATCATTCAATGATCAATTATATTTTGTACAGATCTAGGTTAAACTGTAGCTTGGGTGACAAGAAATGTTTGCCTTTCTCTCCTAAGTAATCCAGTAGAAAAAGATGTCTAGACAGACACAGTGAATGTTCCGAAAAGAATGCGACGGAGGAAGAAACAACGAATCAACTTTCACAGGCAGATACGCGAGCAGAAATATGGTCGAACGGAAGATCAAAGGTTCAACATCGAACATTATTACTTGCTATCACAACAAACAATACATTCCACTGATTCACAAGGCGTTTATCTCCGGTTTGATTGCTCAAGCTGAAATGATTATCGTCGAGCATGAACCGAATGATACTTTGCGTTATTCTACCAAATAATGTTCGGAGATTACACACAAGAAATATTTCATAATAATTAGGAATTATGTGATTACGTACGCGTAATGATCCATTCGCAACAGCTATGAAGTCTGCTCATCAAGCCGAACTTCATATTAATCGCGATATAAATATGAATCTGTGCATTGGGGAGAGAGACGCGCGCGCAATCAACGTTGCGAACACATTCTCACGCGAATTCATCTCGTTTGCTGAACCCGGAATATTGTTCACCGGGCAAAAAATTTCCACAATGGTGGATAAGAGATTTGCAATATTATTTGGGAAAATATAGCATTGTTTTCCACATATCCAACTTTCCCAAAGGACGGTTGTTTATATGATTGCAGATTTTCTACATTGCGTTAAATTGTATAGGGGAAAGTTTTGTTATTATTTAGATAGCAACCTCGATATAGTAAAAATGTAAAAAGAAACTTCTCTTGCCCTCAGCATTACGTACACGAAAGTGAAGGAGGGGCTCATTACTGCGGCAAAACGGTGGGAAAGAGCTTTGCAATATTATTTGGGAAAATGTAGCATTGTTTTCCACATATCCAACTTTCCCAAAGGACGGTTGTTTACATGATTGCAGATTTTCTACATTGCTTTAAATTGTATAAGGGAAAGTTTTGTTATTATTTAGATAGCAACCTCGATATAGTAAAAATGTAAAAAGAAACTTCTCTTGCCCTCAGCATTACGTACACGAAAGTGAAGGAGGGGCTCATTACTGCGGCAAAACGGTGGGAAAGAGCTTTGTAATATTATTTGGGATTAAAAAAAAAATGAAACCGACTTCAAAAAAACGCAGTAAAAAGTATAAAATAATTTCCATTTAATATATGTGAATACAAGAACTTAAATACAATACAATCTTTTCGGAGGCGGCGCACATATATATTATTTAAATATGAATATATTAGTATTTAGAACAATTTAAGGATTTTCGTAATTTCCAGTGTCGAAAATCTTCAATTTTGCGCCGCCTACGAAAAGATTGTATTGTACTTAAGTTCGTGTGTATTCACATATATTAAATGGAAATTATTTTATACTTTTTAGTGAGTTTTTTTGAAGTCGGTTTAATTCTTTTTTAAGTTTTTTTTTATCTCACACTTTTTTTCATCTCTGTCAGCCGCGACATTCCAAATCGTAATTTATAAACGTCGCGTCGTTACCGTTCCTAATGTCTAACATTCAGCGGAGTTCACGACGGTATCACCACCCTACATTTTCGCAAATAAAATCGTAATTAATGAAGGAATGTAAAATTTTGTTGCACGGGACCATCCCGGGAACATACTCTACAAGATGCAAAAGGTTTCGTTCCGATTGGTCCATCCATCTCGGCGTAATCGGTGAACATACATAGAAAAAACCAAGCGAAAAAAAAATGTCACATACAGATCGAATTGAGTAACCTCCTCCTTTTTCGAAGTCGGTTAAAAATACAGCATTGGTGGATTGTTTTCCACATATCCAACTTTCCCGAAGGACTGTTGTTTTACATGATTGCAGATTTTCTACATCATTACTGCGGCAAAACGGTGAGAAAGAGCTTTGCTCGGAAGCATCCGAAAAATTATATCACAGTTCGGATAAAATTGTGGAGGCAACTTTCGACTACCTTTTCGGGCGAAACACTCCGCCGTGTGATGCTAGTCCGGCAATTCCGGGGAAGTCTGGTTTCCCGAAATTACGCGCTCGATTGCCCCGCAAAAGCGTCTCCGGATCGTTCTCCGAAAACTCGGCCAAGCCGCTTGTAACCGGCGGTCTGCGAGAAATAAAAGTCCGTCTGGGCCGTCCATTCATTCCGGCCAATTATCGCGAGCACCCGAGTTCGGCTAATTACGCAGTCGTTAACACGCGTTCGTATTAATTACCGGTGCTTTCTACGGGAAAGCGAGCGTCTCGAGTTTTCGTTCCGGCTGCTTGGACACGCGCCTCATCGCCGATAATTGCGGGGCGCGTTCGAGCGGATTCCGCAAGCGACCGAGACAATGCCGTTCGGTTCGGCTGTACAGGGTCGTCGTGGTGGATCCAGGAAACTCGTTCAATAAAGGAAAACCGTTCGAATTCCAGGAAAATATCAGTACAGTAGAACTCAGTTTATCCGGATTATCAAACACAATCCACGTCAATTAGTTAATTGACTTACTTCACGAATTATAATTAGATTGTATTCAATTATTTCGTAATTCGAAACTCGCTTCGTTCGATTAAATTACAAGGTAATTTGTAATTCTGCTCTCTTATTCAATTCAATTGCAATAATACAAAAGATACACCAATTATGATTAAATAAACTTTTGTGCTCCGATCTTTATAAACGTAAAACTACTTGATCAAGGAGTTTCCCCGACCAACACGAGTTGAAACGAATTCCACTCGATGGCGCGGGATTAAACGAACTGCCACGAGGAGAAACTTCCTCCACGGGAACAATAAACGGCGGACTAAGAAAAAGGGAACGTCAGATAAGAAGTTGAACCGCGTATCCGAATGGAATATTAAGTTAAATGGGAAACTCAGTGGACTGCGAGACGGAGTCACTGCCATTCCGCGTCTGCCCGTGTTCTTAAAAGCCTCGCGCACTTCTCTTTTCAAACTTATAATGTACATTCGGAACCTCCGCGAATGAAACTGTACGAGACCTCGACTCTTTTAAGACCGTCTCGAATCTACAAATTTCCATTTTTATTATTGCATTTTATTATTATAACAGCCAACGAGTGTTGCATTTGTACGAATCGCGGAAGGTAGTTTCGGGCAGGATGCCTGAGGTTTCTTATTAAATTAAAACAAAACTCAATGTACAGGGTGTCCCATTTTTTATATTCTCAGGACGCTCAGGACAAATACAAGTAGAACCTCGACAACTCGAAAATTTTCTACCAGCTCGGAACAAAACTTTCTTAACCCTTTGCACTCGGACCTCTTTTAACTGGAAAATTAGACATTTCTTTCGACCTAGAATAATTCCGTTCTATATTAATTCTTTCCTTTGTACGAATATAAAATTGATATAATACCTCACGCAATACTTAAATGTGTAGTAATTGAATAGACACTAAAATATTTCGTAATGTAAACAATATTTTGAATAATGGTACAGCAATTTTTAGTGGCGCCTCAGAGTCGCCACTCGAGTGCTAAGGGTTAATTGTTGATGTTAACATTGGCTGGTAAAATAAAAGGATATTGCTAATGAACTTGAAGTTCCCATTGGCATTATTAATAGATCATTGTTGATCATTCATTAATAATTGTTTTAGACAGAAGCTGTTCGGTTTCTTCTGGGACACGTTTAGATATTCTTTAGTTGACCTTGAGGTTACCTCGAGAACGCCTATAGAGGTCAACTTTGAATTTTTAAATTAGACTTCATATTTTTATCGTACATGATTATTGCTGTATTCTGAACTGAATTGCTGAAGTCTCAGAATTGACTGACGAGGCTGATCGAACAAGTAATCGTAATGCTGCTAAAGATGTGAACTTTTACCCACTACTCCGTGAAAATTTGATCAGACTACGCGTGTTCGAGGCTCTGCGACATTTTGCAAGTGAAATCTGAGCGTTTCGCAAGCGCCAAGGGAAAACAAGTAACATAATAGCGACATTCGTTCGCCGACCACGATAACCCCGCTATTAAAAAATGCATGGCATCAGGATTCCGTAACGGTCCAGTAGTCATATTTTCGTGTCAATCGGAAGCTTAATCGGACGTCGCATCGAATATGTCATCGTCGAATGCCCGCCCACGCGATCGACAAAGCTGCGTGTCGCGTAATTAGAATCGCGGGGACGCGAAATTTGTTTAAGCCAACACGTTTCGACCGATTGAGCAACCGACATAATCCGACAATCGTCAAAGCGAAAGCTGCCCGGAGAATGTTCGAATGTTCCGTACCTTACTACGTATCTCGATTACGCATCGATAACGCACGAGAAAATTCAACAGCAGCATTTTCAATAAAATTGTGCATTTCCTTTGCACATCTTCATTACGTTTGTCCTGTTTCAAGTTTTCAGTAACTTCGACTGAACTGCGAATTTGTATATTCACGCCATTTGTGAGTTTCAAAGTTTGTTTATAAGAAAAGATTTAAAGTGTCTTCCAAAGGATTGTCAGGATTCGTAATAAAACACTCGCGATGTATTTAGTGATATTAAATAGTGAATAGAATATAGAATAATAGAATAGAATAATATATATATATTAGATTAGGAACTACACCGTATAACATAAACATAAAGTACAATTACCATAAATCACAGGCATCACCAATAAAACATAAAATAAGACCATAAATGGCGACACGTGACTGACGCCTCGAAAGTTCATAAAACGACTGCATCTTTTTCGTCAAACGTCGAGCTTCTGTTCCGAACTGTAAACAACGCTTCGGCACGCTCGTCATCCGAACGCATCTAACCTCGCATACAGCGTACGACTCTCTCAAATATCGACTATAAAAGAGAGTATATCAGTTTTCTTATATTAATTTACCAAGTTTTTCTTCTCGCCACTTATTTCGTACATGTACGCAGTGGAGATAGTTATTAGTAGACTGCGGATCTTTATGCAAAATAAAAATATTTTGCAACGATTGTGGGCAGTAGGAGTTAAATAGAAATTCACTTCATCGCTTAATAGATTTGTTACGTTGGAAACATCATAACAATATTCTTAGATTTCTCTAACCTTCTACTGTTTTATATTTCACCCAACTAATTTCCTCATAAATGCATAAAAATCCGCAGTCCAGTTATCAGTAATGTTCCTTTCCTGGATCGTTATTATTAATATTATCATTGCATTGAAACTCAACACTACATCAAATTTGCTTTTAATTCTGTTTCAAAATAATCGATCGTTTCCAAGGTAATCAAGTTCACTAAGTGCCGTCCTAAAAGTTCTAAATATATTTTTAACAACGAGCTTCAGAAAAGAATTGGACTGCACATTATTCTCAATTTTCTTAATTTTGCAGAGACAACGCCAACACGTTTTTGCGGTGCAGACTGTGCAAGCCAGCTCTGGTTGCAGACTTGTTACTCCAGAGTGCTGACGCGGGAAAATAAACGGCAGCGAAAAATAAACAATATGTTTAACCGTTTGGAAAATGGTCGGGAGGAACCGTGGGTACTTTCAATTGCCTGCACCGGGAGGGATAAAAGCGAGATCGAAGTAAACGTTCCGCGAAACGACCCAATAATACCGATAGCCGCGTCCCCGTCAAGTCTGACATCCTCGAAACGGAGAACGGCGAACGTGCTGGGCTCGATTCGATTCGATTCGATTCAATTCCGACCAGTGTCGTCTGCAGCCGTGCACCTGTTGCGAGAGAGACGGCCGCCGAAATAATGGCTGGCCTCGACAACTGACACGTCGGGACGCGAATGATCGCGTATCGAGAATGCCATTCCGTCGTCCAACCGGAAACAGATAAACAATATTCCTTGCGGCGAACGTGCCTCGCGTTCTTCGCTCTCGATTGTTAATTATTATCGCGAGCCACTGTTGCCTCGCACGTCGACCCTACAACGGAACGAGAACCAGTCTTCTACCTTTCGAAACCATTCTGTGCTGCGATACGTCACCATTTTAGTTAATCGACGTTTGTTTCAACGTGTTTCCACACGGTGCGTTGAATAATTACACTGTCCAACAAATTTCAACTTTTTAAAAGTATTTCGATTCCCACTATGCGATTCTGATAGAGTTTTCCGCGCTGATTCCGAATCTGTTTTTCATTTTTTTTTCCTATACGTCCAGTTTTTGAGATAATGGAGTTAAAAAAAAGACATATTTTTCAACTTTAAACAAATATTGTGATGTTATTATAAAAGATATTGAATTGTTCTTTACAGAAAAAGATTCGGTAGACTTTCCCGAATACAGTGATATCCAATGTTAATACATTATGATTGTTTAAACATGTTTAAATAGTGATTAAAGACGGAGAGACACCACTTTTGCACCAATTTTTGCGGATATTTTCGAATTTATCTCAAAAAATAAGGGTCCAGCGAAAAATTGAACTATACCACGCGAAAGAGCAGACTTTTATCTTGAGAAACCCCCCTTTGAAGAAAGCAAAATATCTTCACCCCACATGGAATCAGCGCAGAAAACTCTATAAGAATCGTATAGTGGGAATCGAAATACTTTTTGGTTGTTGGACAGTGTTATTAGACTGCGGATTTCTGTGCAAATACTGTCCAAGCAGTGGATGGAATTATCAACGTTCATAAACGAACCATGTGTTGAACAAAATATATTACATGTAACGCAAACGATGTTCAATCAACGACTGACGAATTGTCCACTTCGTATATTTTGCCTCTCACTCATTATTAAACAGCCGATCTTTATGCAAGATAAAAATGTTGTACCTGAATTGCAACGAACTGGAGCAAAATTGAAATTCATTTTCTCTATTAACACTAAATCTATCACGAGATGTCAAATGACCCATTTTAGGTTTTTATACGACAACTATTGAAATTGTAAAGGTGATTTCATGGGAATTTATGGAATATATTTTGTTGACTCCAGTATATATTATAGTAAAAATCGCACAAAATATAAATAAATTTGATCACATTATTTTTAGAATACTATACACATCAGTCACTTTTGATGGTCGGTAGGTTTAGTGTTAATATGTTTAATAGATTAGAAATAATATTGATAGTACTTTAAATTCTTCTAATATTATTACTGTCTTAAATTGTACTTATTCATTTTTGACATAAATGCATAGACAGAAATTCCAATTTTCGACTTTCTTTTATAAAACGAGAATTTTTCCACAGGAACGTATGAAAGTGGCATTATTTGTACGTAGTAAATCGACGATGGACCCGGACCAACCACGGCACGTAGCTAGATCGAATCAGATTGTCGATCGTCGACCCTCTGTGAGTTGTGTTGCCGTCAACGCTGGCGCAAACGCTGACAAATTCGTCAATTTGTTTCCGCCTTTGAAATCACGAAATTTCGAGCGACCCGAAAGGGACCATTTTTTCTCTCACCCTGACTGGATCGAGGGACAGAGGAATTTCGGGGATGGTATCAGGTGTTCCGGGACGAAGACGATTTTGGTGCAAATTACTGAATTACAAATTAGGGTCGTGTGCCGATGGTCCTCCCCGAGGTAACGAGGCGATCGCAGTCTATCCGATGGTGATGGTCGAATAAATATTCTCCGAATTCGATTATCGAACAAATGGAAATATTCCAGACGGTTCGGAATACATTTTGAATACATTGAAGGCATTAATTACTTAACCCATAATCACGGGTGCAATCTGCACACTGCCATGAACTCGAAGTCGAATATTATAGTCGTAAATTATATTAAATATTAAAGTCGTAAATTATATGCTTAAATGTTAAAATATGATTATTTCATGTCAGTAATTATTGGACTGCGGACTTGATGCATTTATAATAAAAATTGTTACGTACAATTTGAAGCAGTGGACATATTTAAAAAATTTAAGAACATGACGTATTACTTCCAGTTTAATAAAATATTGAAAACAAGGAAGAAATTTTTCTGTAACCTCTGTGTCTCGGAATCGACGCAGCCATTTTTTATGTTGCATAAAGATCTGCAAGGAAAAAGTACGAGGAACTCAAATAAAAGTTAATTTATTTTTTGAGAATGTATCTACTCCGTTTAGCAATACTGTTGGCATCGATTCGTTATTGTTTCGCTGCAATCACTATCTGTGCGTTTACGATCAATCACACACGTGCAGGCTGCTTCGTCAATTCCACCCTCTAATTTACAAAATAAATTGCAGTTGTAATTTGACGCTGGCGATCGTGCCGGGAATACAAACACGCGACGCAATGATCGGGCCTCTGCCATTTTGTCGTTATTTGTTCGGTCAGACGTGAGCCAAATATTTCAGAACGTTTCCACTCGTTTTGTAATCTCGCGAACAATCGTTTCAAACATTGCCTAAATTAACAAAATTTCGTGCCGGAAATAGCTCGACGCTTTTCTAACCGGTGACTTCCGGTTGAGGATGCAAAGATTAACAGCTAGTTCCGATTACGTTCGAGCAAGGAGGGCCTCGTGGTAGGCGAGAAATGAAATTCACCGAAAGTAAATCGAGTTTAGCCGCGGCCCGCTACCAAAGGGTCTAACGAACCAAAAAATCACGTTGCTGCGCGTCCGCCAAGAGGAAGAAGAAGAAGAAGAAGGAGAAGGGCCACCGACAGACTAAGGAGCCCCTCTTCGTAGTTCTTCGGACATTTAAATGGAAATCCTGATTTGAATGGCTAACAGAACGAAAACGCTGATTTCGATAGCGAGCACCCTCGAAATCCGCTCGCGACACCTAACGTTTCCTAATTCAACCCTTTTCGACATTCTTTAACCCTCTCCTATGAAACTTAAGATTCCGCGCCAGTCTTTCACCGTTGGGAGCACGGTAATTAATAATAATGGTAATTTTATTCAAAGGTACCGTTATTATTCATGTCTGGTTCGAAGAGGTTATATGCAAATATAAACAGTGCTCGATCAAATAAAGTAACAAACTTTTTACCTCTCATTGTTAGTCTTACCTTCGAGTAAAACGGGTAAAACAGCAAAATGATTAACAGAAATTAATTTCTGATTGATTCCTGAAATAATACAAATTAAAAAAATGTTCCCTAATATTAAACTTATCACTGTGAACTCGAAGTGTCGAATAACGAGCGGCACATCCCTCAAGTTAAGTTCAAGTTTCCAGTGGTAAGAAGCAAAACGACGAGTTTTCGAAGAGGGCGCGGTGTGTGAAGGGACCTTAAAGGAAAATGGTTCGTTTCCTGTTGGCCAAGTCGGCGTGCATAATTCAAGGGTGGACCGGTATCGATTGAGTCGCCTCTTTCCGCTTGTACCATTCCGTTCCCGTTTTCCCGGGGACGGCTAGCGGAAAGAAAATCGACGGAAAAGCTGAGAGGAAAGAGAGAGAGAGAGAGAGAGAGAGAGAGAGTGGAAACGGTTGAAAGATTCACGAGAGTCCTGCACGAGCAACTGAGTTTGTCAAGTATTCTCGAGGACCGTCGAAAATTAGCAAAACGTCGAGGCAAAAATGTGGAAACGTTTCTCGTGTTTCCTTTCGCATCAGCCGTCTGAAACGTTCAATCTTTGCGGGTAAGTGGCAGTCCGAATTTTCACGAAGAAAAACGTAAAACGTTTCGGTATTAGCTGGCAGTAATAGACTGCGGGTCTTCGTGCAAAATAAAAATTGTCCGAATGTCTTGCAACATACACGAGCCACCATGTATGTTTTCTATAATAGTTCCTCTACAGCAGAGTAGGGCAATAATCAATTAATATTTAAAAATGACTAACAGTCTTCTTGAATGTTAGTCATAGCAAAATAGTCATTAGCCAAAACATTTTGATTAGTTAGTGATAATTAAATGGCAAATAATTAGTCACAGCTCTAAGTAATTGTTAGCTGTTGCTTATTGGTGAATTAGTAATTGATGATCACTCATCAATCTTTAGTCATGAGTCACTATTGTGCGATTAACATACATTAATATTATTGATTAGTTGTCACTAACTAATCAAAAAGTTTTGACTACTGACTATTTTGCTGTGACTAACATTCAAGAAGACTATTAGTCATTTTTAAATATTAGAGTTGATTATTGTCCTACTCTGCTCTACAACAGGGATGGGCATTTTTGTCTCAATTGAGGGACCGTCCCCACTATAGTGCCCAGTATCCCCCACCAGCATCCGCTGTTACCATGGAGACTGGACGCGCTTCGTCCGTCGAAAGAGAGATTGGAGGGAGAAGCAGGCATGTGAGGGGCCCCTACCGTGCCCACCCCTGCTCCACTGGTTTGCCACTGGCCCTTCTCTCGAGTAACCAGACAAGTACCCAGGTATTTAATCACTATCGTCCCCGAAAGCTGCGGGAGGGTCGTGAGCCGTAGCGAAACGATAACGCCGATATTTCATCTTTTCACTTACGCCGCATGTTTCCCCTCGGAGGGCCATTTTTCCGTTTCTTCCGTGCCGTTACGGGAGAAGAGAGACGAGTTCCATGGAATTTTCTTGCACGCGAGCGATTTCACGCCGCGACGCATGTCTCCGCGCTATAAAGGTCTTCCATTTGATTGGAGGGCTGGTAGAAATCCCCCTGGTCGAAAGAGAAAAAGAAAATTGCTCGGAAGGGTGTACGACGAGGTAGTATCTCCAAAGGTGGCTAGGTGAAAGAACCACCAGATGAGATCGACCCTTTGGATTAGATCGACCAGGGCATTCCGCTAATCGCGTTCGAACTTCCAGAGGAAACTGGCCGTGGGATCGACAGAGTGTAATCATCCCAATTAGGTTTCCCATAGCTCCCAGCCTCTCGCAAAGTCCACACGAGCTTGGGAGACTATGATTGGACACCCGGACGATTTTTACGGAACTGACTCTGTTACATTTTCAGTCCATCTGATCTGTTTTTAACGCTAAACCTATGTACCACGATCGAATCACCGGTTCTATATTCCACGATTATTGGACTTAGAAAAACGCTTTCGTAGGAAATGACTAAATCGACTTCTTTATTATTGTTCGCTCATTGGTCATTCCGCCTTTTTCTCATTTGATTCTATGCTAGATTTTGTGCGAATTGTGCTAGATCTGTGTGACATGCAATTTTTCATTAATGTACTCTTTTCTGCGTTTGGACAGCACTTTATGCAATTATGGCTTTTGAAAATTTTCAAAAAATGCTAGGATATAGAACATCACAGAATTTAGTACGATTTTAATTTATTTCAGATCTAAAAAGTCTACTACCATGGAAAGTAAGATTCTATTTTATTCCACTTTCTCAAAATTCGTCTATATGTAAATTGAAAATTGCATAAACATCCGCAGCTTAGCTATGATATTGGTATAATACCTCGTACAATACTTAAACGTTTAGTAATTGATTAGATACCGCCATATTTAACAATGTAAACAATATTTCGAATAATGGTACAGCAATTTCTAGTGGCGCCTCAGAATCACCATTCGAATGCTACGGGTTAAAATTAGGAATAATATTAAAATAAATTACGATCGAAGCATGATACCGCAGTAGTCGGTACAGAAATTTCCTTTTTCAATTAATGATCTTAAGAAATGGATTGCATATCGATCTCCGAGTTATTCCAACATTTTTACTGTTTTAAATTTCTCCTATGCTAGATTTTGTGCGAATTGTGCTAGATCTGTGTGACATGCAATTTTTCATTAATGTACTCTTTTCTGCGTTTGGACAGCGCTTTCTGTGGTCTGATACAGATCGCACCATAAATTGTTTCTCTTCGTCATTTCGTGATAGTGCATCGTTAACCTTTAACTACCCGCGCCCTGAATTTTCACGTAACTACCCGCGCGATGTATTCAGTACACCACTTGTCTCACTGTGTGACTGAGTACTATGCGGAGCACGAGAGAAAACTAGCGGGCAGAGAAGGGGTTAAGAAGATTGCCTTTGCGTTCTCCTCTTGCCCCGTTCCTCTCTCTCGTGCTCTGAACAGTACACATATTTTTCTATTGGTGTACTTTTTACACCAGCGCGGGTAGTTAAAGGTTAAATTGAAAAATAAGTGTTTACATCGTTGACAAAATAAGGTCCACGCTAGTGTCGATTGACTATTTCGGACAAATTCGCCGGTGCGCGACAGACAGCGAGTCGCGTCCAGAGTTGGGCAGGAATTAATTACATGAGTAATTAATTACATCTTCAATTACATGTGCAAAATGTAGATGTGGACTATAATTACAATAAGAAAACGGTGAAGTTGTGCGAAACATAAAAATTAGTGGTTTAAAAGAACAATTACACTGAAGTAATTGTTAGACTCAATTACAATTACTGTAATTGTGTTAAGTAATTTCAATTACTTCTTTCCCAATTACTGATTGAGCGGAAGTGATTGCAATTACAATTACATGTAATTGTAATTTTATTTCTTCAATTCCCACGTAATTTTAATGCAATTACAAGTAATTGTAATTGTTAGTTGCAATTACAAGTAATTGCAT
>CM052289.1:4239649-4267821 GCA_028455765.1 Lasioglossum oenotherae
GACAGGCTTGGCGCTTGACAAAACTCACGTATTCAGTAGGACTGTAACTTTCCTTCGAAATTCGAAGCTTCGAAGCTTCGAAATCTTCGACCTTCGAAGGAAAGTTACAGCCCTAATACAGAATCAAAAGTAGTTAAAAAATCTTGACAAAAATCATTTTATTTATTCGAAATATTCTCTCCGTTAGCAGAAATACAGCGATTCGCACGTTCAAGAAGTGCATCAAATGACTTTTTCATATCGCTGATCGGAATGGTGTTGAGATTACTCGTCGTTGACCGTTCAATGTCTTCAATTGATGCATAACGATTTCCTTTCATTGCCAGATGCAGCTTCGGGAATAGAAAACAGTCGCAGCGAGCCAAATCGGGTGAATACGGTGGATGTTGACGCAAAAAAATGTGATGTTTCGTCAAAAAATCAGTGACGATTAATGCCCGATTCGGTTTAATTTTTGGTCATCCGTCAATGGATGTGGAACGAACTTTGAATTTAGCTTCCGAAGACCAAGTTTTTCGGTTAAAATTCTATGAATTACTGTCTTGGGTATTCCAAGTTCCATTTCGATGAATCTCACTGAAGATTTTTTTGTAATTTTTACGAAATCACGCAGTGTTTCATCGTCTGAATTGATCGGCCTGAACGTTTATCGTCATCCACATCTTCTCTGCCCTCTCTAAATCGTCAATTCCATTCAAAAACTTGTGTTCGTGATAAACAATTATCTCCATAAGCGATTATAAGCATCTGAAGCGTTTTCGTAGCACATTCTTAACACAGAACTTAATGGAGATTCTTTGTTCCTCATTCATTTTTCGGTTAGTAAAAAACGCTCACGATTCATAAATCAATGTCCGACTAACAGATGGCACCACTACTTTCGCTAAACTAGAGTAATTCCGGTTATTTTTGGGACAGAGGGTGTACAACAAAGTAGAGAAACGTCAAGAAAAAATTGTTTCTTATTCTTTTTATCCGGGTAAAATTACATGGAAGAAGATTCTAATCAAACATTGTTTGGAAACCTTCTGAAAATTTTCGAAGGGTAGGAGATTAATAAATGCCAAAAATTCCATCCTGCCGGGAAGCATGTAAATATTGTACCTGGCATAAGTATTTAGCTTCCACCCTAGAAACTCGTATAGAAAAAAAGGAAATCAGATCTCAGGCACGGCAGCAATTTCCTTGGGACTCGCCCCGAAAAATTTGCGATGCCGCGGGGCAAGTTCCCGCGAGTCGGTCTCCTTTAAGGGGAGGTCCTCTTGTAACGTCGGCGAATACAAGTCATTTTGGAGAATTTATTCCAGGATATTCGGCATGTGTTGATCGTGACGCTTGTTAGGAAAAATGTATAAATTCAGTCGCGGTTCATGTTTAATCATACTGTTTGATTGGTTGTGCTTAAAAATCTCGATATTTTCCCCAAAGTTTCAAACTTTCGCATAAAATCTACTAATAACCGTAAAGCTAACGCGTCTTTCAGATAAAATCCTGAAAGCAACGTTTGGAGAATCAGGTTGCGAGGCCAAATACTCTATCGTGCAGTACGTGTCCGCCATAGAAATATGGCTCCGAGAAATATACGATTGCGTAGGCTCGATGGCGCGGGTTCCGGGAGAGTTTTCGACTTTCAGCGCGCTACACACCCTTCCAAATAATTTAGCATCGTTTTAACCTGATTGAACGAAAGATTTATCGGCATGGTTTCGCGCGCTTCTCATCCCCCGTCCAGCAGCGTCCGACTTTTTTCCACGTGGATGGACCGGCCCGGTGAGGATAGAGCTTCGCTCCGCTCGTCTGAAACTTTAACGCCGCCGACGACTTTTTTCCCCTTTTTTCCCCTTCGGTTATCGATCGAACGTGCAACGAAAGCAGCGATCGCGAGATGCGACTCGCTCGAGTGTAGCCACTCGCGAATCGATCCTGGAGGAATTCACCGGGTTCGTTGACCCGTTCAACGATCGGATAAAAATAAATACTGTTTTTCACGGATGGACATTCCATCGGAGAACTTTTATTTCACTGAGACCGCTAAAATTACGAAGGTCAAGATTGTCGAACTTTGGAAGAATAATAAGCAACCATGATAAATAACGAATTTACGAATGCAGGTCAACTTTGTTTTTTCAATGGAATGTTCTAATTGTTAGTATATCAGTTAGTTAATCATTGAGGAGATGTTTCCAATGTACTTTAGAATGTTAAAAGTTTAAGAAATGTTTTAGAATGTTAAAAGTTTAAGAAATGTTTAAGAATGTTAAAAGATTCGATTTTGTTCAAGTATATAGGGTAACTGCACCAGTGAATAAACGGGCACCAGTAAATGAACGCTTTTGTATATTTCAATAAATTTTAAGCCGCACGGCATACTAGCTATAATGACTCTTGGGCCAATGGAATATGTAACTCTTTTTCGTAGCTGTATTCCTATTGGTTTATATTGGTCAATTGACCATTAGTTTCTAAGATGGCCTGTTTTCACCAAGTGCGTTGAGTGTGTGCAATAGAGCTAAAACTAGTAAGGTATGTACACGACCTTTTCTTTTACACATGAGTTTTTATACTTATCTTTTACACATGAGATAAAAGTTACTAAGAATATAGATGTACGAGGGTTTAAATATTGAATATAAATCACAAAAATAGCTATAAAATGAATATTTCGTTAAAAATTCGTTGTGTCTATTGACTGGTCCACGATATTACTCATAGCCCAGTAAATGAACAGAGTGTTCATGAATTGACAACAATGGTAGAATGTAAAAAAGGAAAGGTATGGAAATGGCCATAGATTCCAGATACGGTTTGGTACAAGAGACAGGATGTTTTAACAAAGATAACGGAGCCAAAGAAAATTAATTCTAGGGGATTTTTTGTGATTAAAGAGTTGAATAAATAGGAGAATATTGTTTAGTAATTTTGTTCATTCATTGGACCATCATTGTTCGATTACTAGAATGTAGTGTTCATTGACTGGTATTTTTTATATTTTTTATTTAACGTTTAATAAAGAAAAATAATAATAATTTCATTTTATTTGTGTTCATTTATTTTTGACAAATGAAGTATAGGGAGCCATTTGGCATATATGAGATTCCTTTAATTCACATATATTTTGTTTAAGTAAAATATCTTTCTGATAACAATTTCTTAAATGTTCATTCACTGGTGCAGTTACCCTATTATTGCCATTAAATGTACGAAAAAATCGTTCAAATAATTATTTACCGTCGCCTTCCTTCAGTCTCCCCTAGCAAAAGAAATTCGCGTTTTTATCTATCAGCGGCTAGGAAAGAAAGGAACCGTGTTAAACAAGCATGATTAAAAGTTCGAACAATAGGGATCTCGAAACAATGCTTCCCAGACACCCAATGCTGATCGATCCAGCCGCATCCTTGCAGACACTGTTCCGGCGTCTAGAAAGTTTCGTGTCGAACAACTGTCGATACACACTCTCGATCTTCTGGATGTACCCCGTCGAAGCACAACTTGGTTGCAATTAGCTCAACCCCTTCGTGTTTCGGTAATCCGTAAGTGTTTCTAAAGGTGTGTATCAGGTCGTTAAGTATGAAACTTGACAAATGTGTTTGTTTTATTTGTCAAGTTTCATACTTAACGACCTGATATGTGTCAAACGCTTGTATTAACACATCGTAGCGTTCAATGAAAATATCCATCGATACATTATGTACGATTTTCACTATGACTGTAGAGGGTGTCAAGAAGTGATGTGTAAAACCCGTTACTGCACGATTCTACACGCCGAAAAAGTTATATGCAAAATTGACCTTGACAGACTTCTTTAAGGGAGTAGTATAGGCTCGATTTGTAACTAGAAAATACCTAGAATCTTACTAGAAAAATGGGTCGAAACATGGGTTTCGTAGTTTTCACTGAGTGTCTTTATTTGAGCAAATTTTAGGCTGGGTGAGGGCTCATTCGAAAGAGGAAGGATCACCGCATGGTGCTCTGGTCATGAGGTTAACGAGATTATGTTTATATCTAATAATATTAGTGTCCAAAGTAGAGTAAAAATCTAGGAAAGAATCCGCAGATTTCAATGCATTTTTCTGTCTCTAAAAGACTTTTTGACTGCTATGATGACCAGAGCACCGTGCGGTGAACCTTCCTCTTTCGAATGAGCCCTCACCCAACCCAAAATTTGCTCAAATAAGGACACTCAGTGAAAACTACGAAACCCATGTTTCGACCCATTTTTCTAGTAAGATTCTAGGTATTTTCTAGTTACAAATCGAGCCTATACTACCGCCTTAAGGCTAAACTTTTTAATGATAGTAAATGAAAGATATTTTTCACATTAACGAATGACGTACACGTGGAGTAATTTATATTATATTGTACTTCGGTCACACTCGTGATTCGCGTAATCAGCAATTAAATGAAGTGAAAGTTCGTTCGAAATTATGTTTGAAATGTTCGTGAAGCATTGTATATAAAGTATAATGTAATTCAATTATAAATAGAATTTGTATATCGATCGTAATATTGTTAATAACAATTGTTGAATGCTATCGGCGCTACGGTTCGATCAGTAAATACATTAACAAAATTTTAACTAAGCAGTTTTGCTAATTTTCAACTAATCGACGTTTCGGTCATTGGTTTCGACCATTTTCAAGATTTAATTGAATTGCGTCTGTAAGAAAAACACAATAATTTATATATAATATAATTACATACAATTTTCACGGAGTATTAACTTCTTAAATGTTTGAATGTAATGGAAAATAAATTTTTTAATATTTTTCACTCACTTGCTTAGGTGTGATTAATTATATTATTCTGAGAGTCGTGAGACTCTTGAAACATGTGTGTTCACCATTGTCTGTTTTCACGACAATGATCGTTTCGCCAGGGATCTAGGTTATGTAGATCGATACCAGGCGGTAAATTTAAGAATTTAATACTCCGTGAAAATTGTATGTAATCATATTATATATAAAATATTGTGTTTTTCTTACAGACGCAATTCAATTAAATCTTGAAAATGGACAAAACCAATGACCGAAACGTCGATTAGTTGAAAATTAGCAAAACTGCTTGGTTAAAATTTTTTTAATGTATTTAATGATCGAACCGTAGCGCCGATAGCATTCAACAATTGTAATTCAATTATAATTATTTAAATTGGCACAACTCTGGCTGTATAGGATTGGGACCAATCCCGAATCGATTTTCAAGCATCTAACGAGAGAACACGTATGCAACATTTCTGAGTGTGGGTGCAGAACGTCTGGACAGATGGGACGAGCAATTTCCGAGAACACTCGGAAGCGCGACCGTGAACAAAACCGAAAAAAAACGAGCGTGGGCGAGGCAGAGAAGTGACCCACGCGCGTCCCCTCCAATCCGAGCAAATTTTCTTTACGACGAAGGCAAACGATTCCCATTAACGAGAACGCAAGAGTCTCGGCTCTTCCTCCGCTCTCCTCTCGAGGAGACCCGAGCAGCGTTTTTCGCGGCTCTTTTCTTTTTTGTTATTGAACGACCCGGCGGCGGCGCGGCATCGCGGCCGGAATTTTATAAACGACGAGGAAATATCGTGGAACGCTCGGGGTGCCCGAAAGGTATGCAAAGGGGCAAAAAGTGAAGTATCGCCGTGGCTGCAGGGTCGACAGGAGAAACGCCAAGTCGGC
Organism: Lasioglossum oenotherae; assembly: GCA_028455765.1. Taxonomy (NCBI): domain Eukaryota; kingdom Metazoa; phylum Arthropoda; class Insecta; order Hymenoptera; family Halictidae; genus Lasioglossum; species Lasioglossum oenotherae. The sequence goes on from CM052289.1 coordinate 4,245,307, forward strand.
GGGATCCCGGTTTAATGCAAATTTCCTCATGTACCGTAGCGATATCTCGTGCCGTTCGAGAATTAATGCTCGCGGTGTTTCCTTTTCATTTCCGGACCCGACGCGCCGCGCAATTTTCAAAATATGATGGATCGTCGAAAGTGCGACTGCGACGGACTACCGCGGGCGGTTTTGTTTCCGAGATATCGGGGACACTGTTTCGGTGGCGTTTAATCTCCATTCGTTTTTTCTACCCGCTCGAAGTCGCGCCGATATACAGGGTGTTTCGCTTGAAACAGGCCACGAAAGACTAATCAGATGGGACAATCGTTTTTTATAAATTGCAATTTTTAGTGGCTTCCCCCAGGTCACTCGTGCTTTTTGTCGGTGTCACTTGTATGTTATAACTTGACTGCGGGTCTTTATGCATCTATGGCTTATGAAAATTAACGAAAAAGGCTGGAATATAAAATTTGACAGAATTTTGTACAATTCTTTTTTTTCGCGTCGTCCTCGCCGGGAAGGTAACGTGAAATAATCTAAATTCGTACGAAGTAACCTCGTGCTTCAATGCTTGTAAGAAATTATGATATTCTCGGGAATATAAAATATTCAACTTGACTTTTCAGCCTACCACGTCTTTCCTACGTCCGATTGATCTGAAATAGACACATCATGAGCGACTCGAAAGAGATATCCTTTACCAAAGATTGAAAACTTTGAAGATTCTCTTTAGTTTATTGAGCATTGTTATCTCAATAAATTATAAATATTAAATCTTAGTACAAAAGATATTCTCTAAATATAGACAAACACTATTCATTTGCAACAAAAATGGACACATAATATTAAATAGATTCTCCAGAGCATCAATACGAATAATTATTTAAATAAAAATAAATTTTTTAAAAACACCACGTTTTTAAAATGGACTAAAAAGTATAAAATGATTTTTCCTAGCCCCCTACAGACTCCTAACCACGTACAGATAATCCTGAAAATTTGTGATCGTGAATTTTTAACAGCTACGCAAATACTTGTAAGATTTAAAACGAAAATTTTGAATAATGCATTGTCATCCAGTTCTGAGCTATGTTTAAAATTTCAAGCCTCTAGCTCATCGGGAAGTTAGTTTAAAATCAATTGCAAAATTTGCCACCGAACAGACAGAGAGACAAACAAATAAGAAAGCGAGCTAATAAAAACGTGGTAAAAGAGGTAATTTGTCGGTGGCGAATAGGATTCATAAAATGTTGATTTTTAAATGCTTGTTCTGATCACAATTTTTAATAAATCTCATTAATTTCATCGTTTTCGAATGTCATGGACATTTAGGCAGCAATATACATTCAATAAACATGGATTTAGGTAAGTTTTACCAAATGAACAGTTACATCTGGCGAATGGACCAGTGTGCGACGTGCTGAAAGTTTCATAGTTGAAAAATAAGGTCCACCCTGGTCGGTGTAATACAACGCTGCAAGGAGCCGTAACCCTGGGGCTGACGCTGAACTCCCTTCCACAGGGCCACATTATCTCCTTTCAAATAACTTCTGATACGAGAATACGACGCAACCCTTATCCACGGCGTGAGGAGATGTCCACGGATATCAGTGCGAATCGTGGGACAAGAATCGGCCATTTACGAGCAACAATCTGGCGAAGGAGAACGAACCGACGATGCCGAAGTGTAATCAAAGACGACGACGTCGCGTCGCGAGAACAACGTACGGAAATGTGACGCACGAGTCGTAAGAAGCGAATGACGGCATCCGTCATCGTTGACAGCTGTGACGGCTGTTTCCGAGCGATGGAGGGAAAATTTTCGGCTTCCGAGACGATTGTCATATTTTTTTCTTCCTTTTTCCGTTCACCCCTCGCGTTATTATCGTACTCGCTTTGATTATCCACGCGCGACTCCCGTGTTTTCCCTTTTCCTTGTCCCCGGTTCCCGACGATTCATATTCGTCTACGCGTCTACGAGCGCGGAATTTAAATCGACGCGATATTCGGAGTCCCTGCGAATTCATTTCTTATCGGGACAACCGGATGGGGAGGCGGCACCGTTCTGATTCATGTTTTCTTTCGTTCAACGCATGTTATTTTATAGTAAATTTCTATTTTGACATCGGGGGAGAAGATCGTTCTCAGGGGCGTGTGCACGAGCACAGCACTGTGCAAAAGTTATAGGCCGATTATGTTACACTAGAAAATTATTTAAATAAAAAGAAATTTTTTAAAAACACCACGTTTTTAAAATGGACTAGAAAGTATAAAATCTCATCAAAATGTTCAAAATCGATTGTAAAATTTCACACATACAAGACTAAAAAGCAGAAAATAATTATTTAAATAAAAATAAATTTTTAAAAAATACCGCGTTTTTAAAATGGACTGAAAAGTATAAAATAATTTTTCCTAGCCCCCTACAGACTCCTAACCACGTACAGATAATCCTGAAAATTTGTGATTGTGAATTTTTAACAGCTACGCGAATACTTGTAAGATTTAAAATGAAAAACGTGGGGCGCATGCAATAGATAATTGATGCATGAACAGTTCACCCAAATTACTAAAAATTTTATTGCTTCGCAAATGATATGAACTGTTGTGTGAGATTTCTCAACGGCTGCTACTCTCTACACTCCTTACTATTATCTTGCGCCCCACCTTTTTCGTTTTAAATCTTACAAGTATTTGCGTAGCTGTTCAAAATTCACAATCACAAATTTTCAGGATTATCTGTACGTGGTTAGGAGTCTGTAGGGTGCTAGGAAAAATTATTTTATACTTTTTAGTCCATTTTAAAAACGTGGTATTTTTTAAAAATTTATTTTTATTTAAATAATTTCTTCTGTTCTACTCAACAAAACATTATGAAAAAATTCGTGAACATTCTACCTAATAGCACACGTGACAGTGAATTATTTCAGAATTTTTTGTTGCAAATCGATTTTTTAAATATCCGAAAAATATTGAAGTTTTCACAGTACCACGTTTATGTTTCATCGTGATTATTTATGTGTATTTTATTCGGATTTTGCGAGTAAGTTTAAATATATCTCCTAAACGCATAGGCTTTTAAAAAATTTTTTTTTGAATAATGAATTGTCATCCAGTTCTGAGCTATGTTTAAAATTTCAAGCCTCTAGCTCATCGGGAAGTTAGTTTAAAATCAACTGCAAAATTTGCCACCGAACAGACAGACAGACAAACAAACAAACAAGAAAGCGAGCTAATAAAAACGTGGTAAAATAGACACAGTGATCAGTAGACAGCGGATCTTTATACAAATTAAAAATGTTTTGCATTGATTATGGGAAGCAGGAATAACCTAAAAATTGATTTCATCCCTCAACGACTTTGTCACATTAAAAGCAACATTACAACATTCTTGAATTTTTGAGATCTTGTACCGTTTCATATTCCACCCAACCAATTTCTTCATAAATGCATAAAAGTCTAGTGATTAGTCTCCTAGCCGACGTATAAAAATATTTTTTAAAAAATTGCAATTGGTCAGATTCGTGGAGAAGATGTTAAAGCTTACTTTTTACAATTTTTAGCGACTTTCGCTGGTCATATGAAAATGTTTGTAAATTCACAGTCGTGGAAATATTTTCGAAATGTGAAACCATGGAACTTCGTTGCGCCAGCGGCGAGAAGAAAGAGCCTGATATCGTAGAACACAATTCAGGAATAACAGTTACGAGAAACGTTTAATTGATCTGAATTAGACGAGTTAGAAGGTAGCTGTACCAGATATTGTTGGTGCGATTGTTGGAATTACGCGAACAAGTGGGAAGTAAACTCTAATTATTAAGAATATGTAGGTTGATGGACATATTCTGTGTCGCAGGATATACTTATTTCGTCTACTCCCTGCTTACCTCTAATTACGTGTAATCTGCTCACGGCTACGTAACAATATGCCTAATTACGTTTACCTAATGCAAAGGATCTGCGTCGCGTTTAAAAATAGTGGAAAAGTGACTCACTGATCGTGCCCGATATTATTACACGAATTGTTATACAAGAATTGTTTTCAAGGGAATTGTTCTCTTTTAAGATAACCGTTCCACGGCAATTTAACTTCAAAATGTGTACCACCATTTTGTAAATAATCAGGATTTTCAATTTCCTTTCGTTTGGACCGTAACTACAACCATACTGATTAATAAACGACCTGAATCATGGCGACCGTCGATCCACATTTTTCAAAACATGATTTACAAAAAAATATATAACTCGGGCAATTTAGATTCTTTTTTTTAATTCACACATGTACGAAGATGTCAATACCACTGTGTGGAATGTGCAAAAGCTGCCTGGTTCTTACAAGTTTTTAATTGTTATTACTCACCATTAGATAGCTGGAAGCATTGCTGCTCGTCGATTCTCTCTTGCGTGGAGACCCGAAGTCCCTCTGTATTAACGACGTCATCTTTTTGTCATATTAGTCATCAAGCTCATACACCGCGACGCACCAAAGCGATAATTGATTAAAGCAACCCCAGAAACCTTAATTAACGCCGAACTAATAACCACCGGGACACACTTTTATCACTGATCACGAAAAAAGGGACTCACTCGCGGTGATCGTCACGCAGCACAAGAACCGTATCTGCAACAAAACACCAAAAAGGTTAATTACATCTAATAAAATAACTGCTTGCTAGCCGGAAATTGGAACGCGAAATTAATCGTAATATATATTCGTAACAATGTGAATGTTTGCAAATGAAAATGTCATTTCAATGTTGGTCCACATTTTTGGGACAGCCTGAATATCATACAGGCTGATAGGACTTTTAACCCTTCGAGGGTGGGGCTGGTGCACTGAGTGCGCCAATCGAATTTTAACGAGAAGATCCAGAGTTATTTTGTGCTCATTTTCAATAAAACATCGTTCTTTTGATAATGTCTGAATTATATTTAGTAATGTACCTACATGGATTTGTCTGAATACCTGATGATATAAAGTCAAAACTGAGTAAAACTGACCCAAAACAGCCTGGCGCACCGAGTGCACCGTCCCACCCGAATAAGGACGCGAGATCACACCACACACGAAGGGTTAAGGACTTTTATCATCACTGTGACAAACAATATTTTTATCTTTATTTTCTCAAGCTCATTACAAGGTCACTTCGTGTTTCTTAAATGGAACGTATAAGATCGAATGATTCTTATTATTAGACTGCGGATCTTTATGCAATTATGACTTTTGAAAACTTTTTACAAATGCTAGGATATAAAATACGACAGAATTAATTACGATTTTCATTTATTTCTGATCTAAATAGACTACTGCCACGGAAAATGAGATTGCATTTATAATTCCAATTTCTTAAAATTCGTCTACACAAATTGAAAGTTGCATAAACATCCGCAGTCTGCTTACTACATAAGAAATATATATATCAATAAAATAAATACAAACAGTGACTAAAATACTATTTTGAAATCTTAAAAAATTTTTAAAAATGTTTTGCATTGATTGTGGGAAGCAGGAATAACATAAAAATTGATTTCTCTAACAAATAAGCTTCAGTAACTTCGTCCAAACTATCTACTACATGCTTTTGCAATTTGATAAACAGTTTCAACGAACAGTTGTGACAGGCAGTGTTAACGTTTCCACAGGGGACCGATTGTGCTGTATAAAAAGTTACCGTGGTTCGCGAACATATAAATACATAAATATTATTGCACACTCGAAAGTTCATTATATTCGACCCTTCGCTCGGCTCGTTCTCCGTGTTGCAAACTTGTTCAACGGCGCAATCAATGCCTCGGCCGGGAGTCTGCGGGACCCTTTTCATCATGGGGTCCACAGGCAAATTTTCTCCCGTCGAATTTTGGCAGTAATTTGCGGCGATATTTCATCGGTTTCACGTGCAGCCCCCGAGGGATTTAAATCGTAAGCTCCGCTAAAGCGTCGGCTTACTGCGTCGCCGTTAAACTGCACGGTCCTCGAACCTTGTTTCAGGATCTTCGGATTTACGAGCCTGGATTAAACCGGTGAATATGGTTGGAAAGACACCGCGAGAAATTGCGCGGGGCAAAACGTTATTTAGCGACGCCCTCCGCCGCCGCCGCGCCATCCTACACCGTAAAACAATCATTTCTTCTGACATTCGAAGAAATCGAGTGGGAACAGCCTGCGCGTATATCACGATTTTCCACTGTCGAACGTTTCGCCCGACCAGTTCCTTTATTTTCCGCAGTGGCTCCGCTGCCCCCAAACAACAACTCATTTCGAAAAATTACGTCAGCACATTCTTGCTAGAGAACTACCGAGCTCTGAACGCGACCGATACACTCCGGGACAAAAAAAGATTACGAAACTACACATATTAACGAGAACTACAACAATCTCGAGTGAAATAGATATTTATTTTCTCTTTTAATATGTTTAAAAAGTTGAAACTAAGTATTTTAAAATCCTTCTAATGTTTTCACCGTATAGTTAAAGTCCATTATGACAACATAATGAGTAACAAAACAATTTCTTTTGTATCCAGAATACATCATTCTTTCATAAAAATCATACACATATTATTCGATGATAAATTAGGGACAATATTAAAATAAAGTGTGGTTCGACATCAGAGTTGGGCAAAAATTCGATCGACGATTGACGACTAAATTTCTACTTCCATCGTTAATCGCGATTAACAAATCTCCTCGTTTAGTCGTTAATTGTGGTTAACGATTAAATACTGATTGATCGTTATTTGCGGATAAGATTAAATACTTATTATTCGTTAATTGTGGTTAAAGATTAAATTTCTACTTTAGTCGTCAATCGCGACTAACGATTATCAATCGTCAATCGGATGACCGATTAAATGACGAACACTGTTCGACCGCAAAGGGTTAATTGTAATTTACTAAGAGTGTTGACGAGGAAGGTCAAATCTTGTGTATAAAATTTGCATAAGCTTCTACATTATACTTGTTCTTGTACAGTAATGGCAGTCCGAAGCATGCACTAAAGGCGTATCACAGTCTTGATTATTATTGAATGCTCCTCGTTGAACGACTCGGATAAATGATGCCTCCATTATCGTTTCCTTTTCCCGTTCGCGCGAATTCGACTGAATTATTCATTTGGCAATTGCGCAAACCACGTTGACGTTACAACGACCGTACAACACCCGTCCGTACACGCTTTCTTACAGCCGTCTGATATCATCAGCGAAGATCGCTCGGACGATTTCGCAAGTCGATTTTAATCGAGACCAATCAGGGCAATGACTGCGGCTACCAATGAACAGCCACGCTAAACCGTTCCATGGGAACGCGTCCTCTCCGAACGATGTGGAAATTATTGTTTACTTGCCAGAGAAACATGAAATGATGAACGGGCAAAACGTAATTATAAAAATGCGAAAAAGTTGTTTTCTATCGAAATGACTCGAGCTCTTTCAGAGAGAAGAAATTCCGGAACAAATTGAAATAGGTGAAAATAATAAAAAGTTTAATATGCATATTCCCGTACAATAGTAATTTCATTATACCGAGCAACGTTAAAATATTCCGACCACCAGAGAGTTTGCAGGCTAAATTCTCCGCAAAAAGTCAACACGAAGGACAATAACACCGGCTCGGTCTCAACTGTTCTCACCGTGGCACTTGAACTTCTTTTTTTTTACCGAAAACAAACAATTCCGCCGTTAGAGCCGCCATTTTGGTTCCTCCGGGACCGCAAGAAAGCACACGCTAGCTCTGGGAGACCGCAATAAAAAGTCGAGTGTCGCTGCAGCAGTCGCGTAATTAAATAAATAAACCATGCGGACGGTAACGCGAATATCACGCACGACTTTTACGGCTGGAATGTCGGTTTATATTCCACCAGTGACGTAACAGGACCGATCGCGGCCCCCATGGGGGTCAAGGCGAGCCGTGAATGTCGATGGCTTGATTAAACTCGCGGAATTTTGGTGGTCCCTCCCGAATTTCCAAAAATTAAACGTAGAAGTTAAAATTGTATCATAAATGCATGAAATCCGCTGTCTAATGATGAGAATGAAAATATTGGAGACGTACGAATTTCCAGCATTTTCTAGGAAGAATGGGTCTCCAGTTTTCCACATGCTACGTCATGTAAAAATATTTTAGAGGAAAGTGAACACTGCTTTGCGAAAGTACAGGCTTCAGCTTTAAAATGAGACCAGATTTATGGCTGAGAAAAAAAAGTAGTTACTTCTCCATAACACGCGTGTTATTGTAATTTTTTTACTTCGATGAATATCAATGTATTCTTTTCAATAGTATGAAATTTAGAAGCAAATCGTGATGTATTCGAATTGTCTATCATGAAATAATTGAAAATATTATTTGATTCAATACCGTATATTATTATTCGTAATATTTCTTTTTGTTCCTCCAATCAGATATGTTGTTAAAAAAATTTGAGAAATGTATTGATTTATACTGGAATTGGTTTGAGGCCATATCTTATTTCTTTGAAAACATTGATGGTCAAGCTATTGGCTTATATGATTGGCGGAAGTGAGTTTTGCTATTGAAATTCAATAGTATTAAATATTAAAATAAGTTCATATGATATTGGCACTATTCAATAGTACATCTTATTGAATCAATATATTTTTTTTTTTGTTTCGACAGGATTTTTTTCTCAGTGTAGTTTTTACGAAATGATCACAATTGAAATATCGACAATTTTACGGGAATGCAGTATTCAAATACTTTTAGGATTCACTGTACCCACCATGCTATGGAACGGATGTTATCACTGATTTTTGTGAACCGGAGACCCCACAGCTGCTAGGAAACACGTTCTGCAGTATAAAGAGCGGCGTTTGTTGTTACATTATTTTTGTTTTAATAAAGTGCCCCCGGAGTTGCCGTGAAATTAAATTTCCCGCGTTAGAGAGCCACCCCCACGTAGACCGAATTTCAGTAAATTCACGTTTAACGTAGTTTACCTTTATCCATAGCCACTCGATGCTCCTTGACTGAGCTTTTCGGCCTCTAAATTCAATTCATCGTTCCACGGCGGATCGAACACGAGGGGAACAGCCCCGCAAGGCTCGGCGCAGCAAGAAGGAGCAAATTCTTGCGTGAAAATCTTGCCAACAATGCGGCAAATTATGGCTGCGCACATGCGTCAGCTGCGAGGGATCGGCGCGAGAGCAAATATAATTAAAGAGATATTACATTCACGGCGGAAGATCATATTAAATTATACGTAGAACATCACTAGCCGTGTACAATTTTAAGTATGCGAGACGTAAAGCCTTGATCTAAGAAAAACCCTTTGAGTCCATGCTGTTTCTTAGACCCTGTGGTTCTATTTCTTTGTTCAAATGAAATAGTACATAATTTCGTCTCAAAAGCAGGCCATTGAAGTAACTGAATTAGTGATTAAATTTGGAAATGTTGATTTTTGAAGTTTAATGATTAGACAGCGGATCTTCAGGGAAAATAAAAATTTTTCTCTTGAACTGAAATAAACTGGAGTGAAATAGAAATTGATGTTCTTGGTTAATATGTTTAACGAGTTGTAAATAATATAATAGTATTTTTAAATTCTTTTAACATTTTTACTGTATCAAATTGCACCTAGCCATGATGTTTGTCATAAATGCATAAAACCCGAATATATGAGAGGACGAATTATTTGATGAAATAAAAGATGGAATGAAAAATGGTCCCACATGTCCAATAGTTATTCCGAACAGAAATTCTTAAAAACACTTGTTTTCACTACCAGTGCGAGAAGCGTCCCTTAAGGGTTGCCAGGCGCACTCGTATAAATTGCAAAATTTATCGCGTAGTACGTAAAAGACTATACCCGTTGTGCTCGACAAGAGCACTTCAGTCGGCCCTTAAAATATTCCACCGCGCACCTGGGTCACCGGATACATTATCTTCGGAGACAGTGAATTTCCAAAGTGAGACGCTTAATTAACATAGAAGCCGAAACTTTTCGGCACGGTGAAACAAAAATGAAAATCACCACGCCCCTCCTCCTCCCAGGTCTCCGTGGAAATGAGGCGAGACGAAAATTTGTGAATTTCCCCGCGTCGCGCGTCGGAGGGTGCAAAATTGAACCATTTTAATAACTTTGGAACTCGCTGCGTCACACGGTCGACCCTCGCGCGACAAACAAGTAGAGCCTAGGATTCAATTTCGGCCCTTTTAGCGTCCGCCTGCCATTAAGAATGAGATTCGACGCGGAAGTTTTCCTAGTAAGACAGGGGGCCGTTCATATTTTTCGTTATTGGGGACAAAGTCGCGTCACGACCGTAAACACTTGACAAGAAAATGGAACGGTGACGTATACCGCCTGGATTTATCGTTGCTCTGCCTGAGAAAACGAAAAGGGATTACTATGTGGTAGAACGAACCTGAAGTCTCACCCTTCTCGAGGAACACGCGTTAGGGGGAGCGTTCGAGACTCGAGGATTAAATTATTGTAAATGATATACGCGCAGGGTGGTCCAGTACGTGTTAGCACATCATTATCGCCGCCGTTTTTGGAAATATGAACGAACATTACGAAGGTCACCTTCATCGTTTTGAACAGCAGCATATTTTTCTATACATCCAAGGTGGTCCACCTAAATGTCTCCTTTATTCGTGATCACTAAACTGCGGATTTTTATACAAAATACAATTTTTCTAAGTCACTTGTAAGAAATGAAAGCTAGATAACAATGTATTTCATCTTTCAATAATCTTGAAAGTCGAAAATAATATAACAACATTCTCAAACTGATCTAATGCTTTTACAATTTTGTTTTATTTTCCCATTCATTTTTGCTATAAATGCATAAAATCCGCAGTCTAGTGATGACATAACAAATATTTTTAAAGAAATATAAATGGTATCACGAGGTGTGTGAAAACTTCGCAAATTTCATTTTTTCCTTGAGGTCATTTTTTCCAGAGTTTTCAAGGTCATTAATATTTTTTATTTCGTAAATGTATGTTTCTTTCCTTGCATATTCTAGTTGACATCGAAACGCATTCAGAGAAATTAATAACGTGACCTGGAAGTGAACTCGGACTTCTAAAATTGAAAACGGTAACACTATCCGTAGAGACGAAAGTCACACTACGCGAAGGAAGACTGTGCGGATCAGAAAATTCACGAGTTCTCATATTCCCGTAAGAGAAAAGCTACTTGATCCCTTGGTCTACAGATTTTTTTTTACAAGAAATGGATGCAAGGCGACGTCTACCGAGGGTTTAATAAAGCCGGAGGAGCAGGTGTCACGGGCAAAACGTGGAAACGTCAAAAGTAATAAGCCTCTCGGAGGAGGTTTCACCGAAAAAAGCCAGCGCGCGCCGCCCCTATACTCGCCGCGTTCGGTTTTATTCTTCGAACAAAGCTGCAGACGATAGAACTGTCGATCAATCCCTCCGTTCGTAGACGTAATCTCGACATTTTTGCCTCGTTAGAAGTTCGTCGAGCCCGCGCCACCGCCGCTGCGGAGGGCTGCGGCTCGGCAATGACTGAATGCGAATCCGAAGCGATCCAGGAGAACCGAGGGGGCGTAGTTCCGAAAGAAGCCCAGACGCGGGTCATTGTGCTCGCAAACGTACGTTTAACGGATTTCTATACTCGCTCGGAGGTGGGGATATTTCACTAAAGGGGAGATTCTCCCTAGAAAGAAAAATTCAAATCGAATAATCCGCGAGATTTCAAGTTCACTTTGTACGAATTGAGATTATTTCACATTAATTGACCTGTCTAATTTCTGACGACCATCCGGGCTACACATAAGTCCACCCTTTCATCTTGTACCGACCTATTCACTCTTCATTGAGAAAAACTTTACATCTCGAGATATCGAGAACAAGATGGAAGAGTGTGACAGGATCACGATTTTCGATCGCTCTAGAAAATTAGCTTAAATTGGCTGAACGGTCTGGCCCGCATACCCGTATGCTCCTCAACACAGTTGAATTTTAACAGGCGTCCCCTTTTCTTCGTCCGTGTTCGAAAAACCTTCAGAAAGAAACTTGAATGGAGAGTGAAGGTGTCCTACTTCGGAAAACTTTTTCTTGATCTCTCTCTGCCTAGACGATTCTCCCATTTTTACTTTCCAATTAATTTGACGAGTATTGTATTTTTTATGGGTATGATACTCTCACACAATCGAAAAGGTTACAAAATCACGAAGAATTTTACAGAGTTTTAATTAACAAGTGGATGCAACAGTCTTTAATACGGTACATGCTTAAAATCCAAATTTCGGAGACTTTAATACTACTATTTAATAATACTTGAGGGACGAAGAAACCATTACCGAATTGTGTATTATACAAAAATGACAATTATCAGCAAGCGACGCAGACGTATAAAGAACGTTATGCGAGGCGAATGCACAGTGGCCATCGTCGTGGCGAGATTACTCTGTTTGGCGCTCGCGCGACTGAAGCGTCGATGTAAATTACCATTAATGAAACGAAACGTAACGGTGCAGCGTCTAAATTGAGGCAATACGGTTTCTTTATCGCGCCAAGGGAGAGAGGGAGCAAGCCGGGAAGCCAGAGAGACAGATGAAGTCTAAGTAGGCAGAGAGAGTGTTGGTGCGCGTTGGAGCGATAAGTTAGCGAGCAACAAGCGCCCGACGCACACTTTAAACAGGACGCGATCCCTGCCGGTGCGCGTGGTATACAGGGTGATCTGAAAAAAGAGATCCGAAAATTTATGGCGGCTCGTAAAGATACACAACGAGACAAAAAGTCGCCGGCCAACACGTGTCCTAGGATTAACAGACTGTTAAGTGAATTGATTGCGACATGGATGAGCTTCTACTTCCGCTACGACTTTGCTCCTCTTCTTATTCTTGATACACTTGAAATGATTTCAGGAATCACCTCTGTTCAAAGTACAACATTTTCATGTTGGGAGTACATTCAACATTTTCATGTTGGAAGTACAATCAACATTTTCATGTTGGAAGTACATCCTACATTCTCATGTTGGAAGTACATTCAACATTTTTATGTTGGAAGTACATTCAACATTTTCATGTTGGAAGTACATTCAACATTTTCATGTTGGAAGTATTATACATTCAACATTTTCATGTTGGAAGTATATTCAACATTTTCATGTTGGAAGTACAATACATTCAACATTTTCATGTTGGAAGTACAATACATTCAACATTTTCATGTTGGAAGTACATTCAACATTTTCATGTTGGAAGTACAATACATTCAACATTTTCATGTTGGAAGTATATTCAACATTTTCATGTTGGAAGTACAATCAACATTTTCATGTTGGAAGTATATTCAACATTTTCATGTTGGAAGTATATTCAATATTTTCATGTTGAAAGTACATTCAACATTTTCATGTTGGAAGTACATCACGGTTATTGCAGTTTGCTACGACTCCTGAACAGCACATGCTAGGCACAGGTGTACAGGGATTTTTATAATCATTTTCTACATACGAAACCGCCTTGTTTAGGCGCCGCATTACGCGAGAATTACCTGTGTATATATAGTTATGGAAAAAATGAATCGTTGGATACACTATACCCGCTCGGAGACGAGTGGCGATTTATTATTTCGTGCAGCAGCGGGAGCAATCAAGGTAATTGGTCGGGTGGGAACGCGAAACGGGAAGCGCGGCTAACTGTATCCGAGCAGCGATAAATAACGCGATACAGATCGCGTGTGCCGCGTCCACAAATTCGAGCGAGAATTTTCAAGTGGACCTCGTCGCGGCAAGTTCCGTTTTTCAGGGAAGGAGCATTCCGTAAACGCACCGAGCGTAGTTCCTGTACGCCGAATAGAATCGTTCCCTTGGTCGTCACGGCGAGCAAAAACCAAGACTCTCGTAATACCTTCAAATTACAATATTCGGGCGCTCTCAAAATAACGATAACTTTTGATGTTGAAATGAATAACTTTTTCAAAATGAGAGCCAACCAGCTAATGTGTGGATAATTCTTTTTTTTTAAATTCTTATTGGTGGCCACTGCGAAGGAAAACGTGAAGGTCACGATTTTTTAATTTTAGAAGATCGATACCAATGTGTAGATTTTAAAATTCTAGAATAAATATCGACCGCTTGCATTTAAATAGCTACACGTTTTCCGATAGTTTCAATGCAATAGAATGTAAAATTAGAAATTTGCATAAACATCCATAATAAAAGTATCATCTTACCTCATAAGAATTGTCGTGTACCGCATATTTAAACTCTCGTATCGAATAGTTACAACTAGTTGTGTCAAAATTTTATAAATTTCTTTTCATTCGATGAAATTTTTTTTAACATGTGAGCGCGTCAATGATATTCCCTACCCACTTCCAATTTGTTTCTAAAATTTTTGTTTATTTTTGGTGAAAGGTAAAATTCCCGTAGATTTCAACTTTCATTGAACGTTGATCCACAAAAATATGCATTCAAGCTATGTATAAAACATAATATTACAGAAAAAGTTCTTTTCCAAGGACACATTTTCTAGTCCAAAATTCGAAGAGTCGATGGAAAAGTGTATTTTCACGAGGGCAGCAATTACTGGTGCAGTGGGTACATACCAGACACGTGTCGAGCGGAAACACTGCTCGCTCCGGAAGGCTTGGTTGACGAGGCTGGCCAATGAATAATAAAAACTCCAAAGTAGCGGTCGCTTAATCCTCGCAGCGGGCCACGTGTCACCGCGGAACGGGGCACAAAGAACCCTCGGGGATCGAGGGTGGAAAACGTTTCTTCTGCACGTGCCGTTCCTTTATGCAAAGATCTGTGATGCGCGCGCGTGTACACGGCTCAAGGGACACTACACAGGCACACGACGACCAACGACTTCGCTCGACCACGGACACCGAGACACTGAACCGCAGTCCTTGCCCTCGAAAACGTTCAGGTGCCTCTCTGCACCTCCGTCTACAACGTAAACAAGAAGGCTTGTTTGCGATCGACATTCTTGCTCGCCTCGAGACACGGTTCCTTCATTGTGTCACCTCGGAATAATTGCCTGAGCAGCTAATTCCCTTCATACGCTGCGACTAGGGTTGCCAACTGTTTCTCGGACGCGTCCGGGACACATCGCCCAAAACTGATGTAAATGTCCGTAATTTAGTAATTTAGTATCCGTAGTACCTCATACAATAGTTTAATGTTCAAGAAATGTTTAAGAAATAGTTCTTGATGAAATATTTAGGCAGCCTTACTTCAATGAAACAGCCTGTACGCACAGTAATTCTAATAAATCTGAATCTAAAATCGGTAATTATACAGAATAGGGCACACCTCGCCAATTTTGATGACCGCGAGAACTAGAATCTAATAGGAATAGTAGTAATAGTAGTAAAATTGTATTGTTACGAGTTTCTCCAATAGTATACAATAGAAAGAATATTTTATTTGGAAACTATTCAGACGTGTTGGTAGTTTCAGCTCACAGGTTAGAACGTGCGCCCGTCCTTGATCTAGATACACTGATGATAGTTCAATGAACGGTCCACGAAACAAACGAAACGATGAACAAAATCGAGACAAGTCCACAAGTCACTGAACAAACGAGAACACGATGAGCCTCCGTGGATGATTGGTAGACAGCGGATCCTTATGCAAAATTAACATTTTCTACCTGAATTGCAAAAAACTTGAGCGGAATAGAAATGTATATTCTTCCTTACTATGTTTAAAAGAGTGAAATTAATGCAACACAGTATTTGTAAATTCCTCTGATGTTTTTACTGTCTTAAATTGCACAGTTTTGTCAGAAATGCATAAAATCCGTTGTCGAGCGATGGGTAATTGGAACGGGCACGAATCGGCGTACGTCGATCCCGACAAATTTAGAAGGAGGCCGCGGAAGAGGACGACGACCAGAGAAAGACTCCAGCACCACTGGTTGCAGCATTAACGTCATCATCGCCTTCAACCTCCTCTTCGTCACCACCACCACCAACCATTACCACCAGCACCGACACCAGCACTGACAACTCTGCCCTTAAAGCCTGTCGACTTTCACGGAGCCAACGAGCGTACGGCCTACTCAACCGTAAACAGTAATAATTTGTTGTTCCGAGGCTGTTAACTCTCGTAGATGGGACCTACGCCTGTGCCCGCGCACACTCTCGAATGATACAATGGCGAATACTTCGCGCGTGGTACGCCTGCAGCGTGGATCTCTTGAATGGAGAATAACGATTCGGTAAAACGAGGATGATCGCACTATGGCAGAAATTGTTTGTACATTTTGCGGATTTATCGGGCGTCGAGAGAAACATTGTACTTGCACGCTGGAATCGCTTTCGTTTATTTATCTCCAGGGACCATAACTGTTATAACCAAAAAGAAAAAAGTCATAGAATGACAAGTATTTCATCGACTACAATCGTATTGGTTACAAATAAAGATTATAAGTAACCGAAATTTTTTATCTTGTTGGTAAATGTTATCGTTGAGAGAAATTCATTTCGATTGCTCATAACTGTTATCGATGGGAGAAGTTTATTTCGGTCCCTCATAATAGTTGTCGATAAGAGAAATTTCTTTTTATCGTTCATAACAGTTATTGATAAGAGAAATTCATTTCGATCGCTCATAACAGTTATTCGATGAAATACATTTATTTCGATCGTTCATAACAGTTATCAATGAGAGAGAAGTTCATTTCGATCGCTCATAATAGTTATTGATGAAGGAAATTTCTAATACTTATTATTAAATAGTACAGCTTTCAAATGGTGGACAATCAATTATTTCACAAATTTTTTACTCGTTAAACCAAACCATTAGGCTGCAATAAAAAAATGCGACAACCAAAAAGATTTTGTGTTGTTCTTAAGGTCTGTTGATTCATCCGAAAAAGACCAGACAACTCGATAAAGAAGCAACCGAAATGAATTTTCTCATCAATAATTATTATGAACAAGTGAAAAGAAATTCGATCATCGATAACTGTTACGAGCGATCGAAATCAATTTCTCTCGTCGATAACTGTTATGAGCGAACGAAATAAATTTCTCTCATTGATAACTGTCATGACTGATCAAAATAAACTTCCCCCATTGCTAACTGTTATGAGCGATCGAAATGAACTTCTCTCATCGATAACTGCTTTGAGCAATCGAAAGAGTTTTTCATCGTCGATAACAGTTACCGAAGAGGATCCAATTTTTTGGCCCCAATAACTGTTACTCGTAACCAAAACATATAAAAATCGATATTTTTTAATAATCCTGTTCTTCGAATTTTCTTTCTTTGTATTTTGTGTACATCATCTTAAATTTCAATAATAATCAACTTTTTATTCATGATTCCTATCGTAGAAAATTTTAGAGTAACTGTTATTTTTGGTAAAATTATCCGAACTAATTGGAAATATCAGATGATTGCATAAGTTTGTGCCCGGGTTGAAAATAAAATTCAATGGTTCAATTTTAAAGAATACAGCTTTATAGGGGGCATGAACTTGTGCAATCATCTAATAGAACTTCTAGAACTGAAACAAATGTCTTGAGGACATAGTTGAACGGTTTTTGCGACCTCGAATGACCATAAATAATTAGAATCACTGAATTGGTAGTTAAAGGGACTATCGTTGTAGTTGTTTAAACAAAATGAAAGTGACCTTTATGGCTCTCAAATAAATGCCATAAAGACAAAAATGTTGAAAGCAACAAAGATATTTGAAGTAGAAACGTTATACGTTATGTGGAAGGTAAAAGTTCGACGAGCAACTTTCGTTTATAAAAGTGCACAAGTTCCATTCGATCGTCGAGAGCTGTAAATAAAAAGCTACATCGGAAATTAGCGGCGAGTGCTTACCTCCGCTGAAAAAGATTAACATCCAGCAGAGCGGTGACAGGATTACGCGCGATTGTTGCCGAAATTTCGACAGAGTAATTCCCGGTGCTGCATTCGTAACAAGATTCAATGCAGATAAGCGCCGCGTGAACATTAAAAATACAGGGGGAGAAAGAAGACGCGGAGACGGGAGTTTCGCCGACCGTTGAATCATGCAACTAAAATATACCGAGTGTACGTTTCGTACGTTGCCGTGAGTACGTCTTCATTAAAAGAAGAAAGCAAGGGTGGAAGGAAGGAAGAAACGAAGCTCCAGCTGTTTATTAATAAACGAAAGACCGCGGCGGACGCGTTTGCGCTCTGCGTCGGATCTTATGCGACGAGCTACAACTTGCAATCCACGAGGATGTTCTTAATGAAAAAAATTTAATGATTATTTAATAAAAATTCTTAATGAAAAAAAATGTATTTTTTTCGTCTCTCCATGACAAGTATATTCATCGATAACTAAAAGATTGTCACATTTTCATGACAAATATAAACATTCAAGAAAGAATTTGTTTGAACGGTTGATCATTTTCTCAAAAATTCATTCTCGTCTGAAAATAGACGATAAAATAAAATTTTCCTGTCTGCAAATAAACAACTGTGGTAAATGTTCACTTTTTCAGAAACGCTGAAAAACGTATTAAACCGATGCGAAGATCGAACAAAAGTTAACATCGCATTACCAATGCAGAGATGATATTTGCAAGTTAAATGGTGATTATTAACAAAAATAAATTGTGAGAACAGCCTTACGGGCTATAGAGCAGACCAACAACTATGAACGTTATTACCAATTAAGTGCAACGATGTAAGTAATTATATTCGCCGCTTCCGTTATCCGTCTTTTGTTCATCCGCTCGCGAGAACATTCATAATTAAGGAAATTGCAGTATCACTGGGACACGAGCGCTCGTATCGCGTTATCTTAAGGAAACCGAAATATGCAAAATTCTGCACGCGATCCTCTGCTTCTTTCTCGGAATTCTCTCGATAAAATATTCCGTGATATTTCTTCCGCCTGGACGCCTCCTAACGAAAAATATCATGAACTCCGATCGTATAGTACAAGCACCGTGACGGGTAAATCATTACTCCGAATAATTGTTACGCGTTAGCGAAGAGCTCGTCATTATTGCGCAATCGGTTGTTGAAATTTCAACTTAAAAGCAGCCGAGACCTTGTGTAATGGTTTACTATCAGTGCTCCTTCGTGAAACAAAACATTTCTAAACGAATTTTTATGCAGAATAAAAATTGTCTACACTAGAAACAGTGACCAAGTAAAAATGTTTTCATTATAAAAATCATAACAATGTAATTAAAAACAAGAAAGCTTTGTCAAGAAGGTTAAAAATGAATACCATAAGCTTATATTCTTATATAAATAATATACTTATAAAATAAATTATATTCTTATTATAAACTATAAACTTATATTTTATGATTTCATTATAAAAATCATAACAATGTAATTAAAAACAAGAAAGCTTTGTCAAGAAGGTTAAAAATGAATACCATAAACTTATATTCTTATATAAATAATATTCTTATAAAATAAATTATATTCTTATTATAAACTATAAACTTATATTTTATGTTTTCATTATAAAAATCATAACAATGTAATTAAAGACAAGAAAGCTTTGTCAAGAAGGTTAAAAATGAATACCATAAACTTATGTTCACTTTTCAAGATTTATTTCAGGAATAAATCACATTTTAATGTCATAGAATTTGTAGGTTGCTGAATTGGCAGTCAACGTGTTAACACTACGTACAATTATAATTAATAATTTGAAGTTTCTATTGTCCGCCGAAAAACGGAATTGGGAAAGCGGTTTCATGTTTATTTAGGTTACCATGAAAATTTCAGTGACTGTATATCAAAGTCACCCCTTGGATTCGGTTCAGAAATGATAAAAGCTAGGTATAATGTCGTTACGGCTCGACATTCGGCGGCAATTAAATCAAAAAACGATTCGGCTGCGCTAATTGCCCCGGTGTCAGGCTTCATTACGATCCACCTTTGTTCTCCCCGGTTCAATCCCCTTTATTTGAGTTAAGCGTCATTGATTGGTCGTAATATGCAAGGATTCCGTGATGCCCGCTAATACGATCAGAGTGCCTCTCCGAGCATTGACTCGCCTAAGTAAATTGAAAATACGAATTTTCCTTGTAGCGACAGTAACAGGTAATAATGGGGTACTAGCTGAAATGCTTCATTTTGCAATAATAATTTACCATTGGCAATAACGAATTTGTTGTTACGATGCACATTGCATTGGAACGTTCATCAAAGAGATTCAATATCATTCAAATTAGTTCGGATGCTAACTACGGAACACTCCGTACACTCTGGCGGAACTGAATACATTCATAATGAAGAGATTCCGGAAGTTCGTGTAAATGTACAATTTTGTAGATAAATATCTAGTAGCTGTAATAGCGTAGGCAAAACAAATTGCAGTTCAATGAAATTTTCCAGATGAAATATTAATTAATTTCCCGGTTTGAAAAATCAGTCGAGTCTCGTAAAAATTTCAGAAAATAAAATTCCGCACGAAGCCCGAATTAATTCCGAAAAGTGGTTTATTCGAACGTACTTACACCGATAGCAGCGGACGCCTGAATTGAAACGGAATTAACCGAATCACGCGTGCGCAGGGAGCCTGTTCGAATTAGTAGATAAAAAGAAGAGTTGGCGCGTACGTTCGGGGGAGAGTTTATTCAACAGCGAGGCGTACAAGCTAGCCGAGAGTTCGTCGGTCGCGATGAAAAATCCCCGGGAAAAGCGGCGTGCTCGTGTGTAAAGCTGGAACGATGATTATTTTAAGTAGCGCTACGATTTCGGTTTGTTTATCGTCAAATGGACGCGGCCGGGCTCGAAACTCAGGAAACGGATATGATTATGCGGGTGGGTGTATGCGAGCGTACGACCACAGTCACAGGCTAAAGCTGCGTGAAACGCAAAAACGGCACAGCAGCGATACCACTCGGAATCGCCTTCTTTTTTTCGTTCTTTCTCGCTCGGTCGTTTCCTGCACCTGTCCGTGGAAAACTCAGCTTCGCGGAAATTCACGCTCGAAGGAGAAGGATCGACGAGGACGAGATTAAACTTAATCCGTAATCCGAGTTGGCCACGGTGGTTTAATCAATTAATTAAACTGGATTGGCCGATTACCGCTTCTACGTTTCTTTCAGGCGACTGCGACTTCAATTCCCGAGGAATCTCGGACTTTCCTTAATCGCGACGTTCTTCTCGCGTCATCAACCGGCTCGAACAATTAGATGTCACCCATTTTTGGTGATACGCTCGGTATGCTAATTACGGCACTCAAGCAATTATGAAGAAATAGAGAAACGGCTCAATGAATGGACCGCTTCGTAGAACGACTGGTTTGCCGGCACAGAATACAGCAAGCGTACTTTTTCATGGTTTTAAACAAGTGATACTTGTACGAAGCGCGCAGAGTTCCCGCGATATTCAACATGTGAACGACTCCTTAACGTAAATACTGCTGCAGACCTCCTGCATCGAGCAGACAAGTTTTGCAGAGACTTATCGCGCGTAGGTCCCACCGTGTTTCACCGGAGAACATCTCGGCAATTAAAACACAACAAGTAGTTTATGATTTAGTAATTTAGGTGGTACAGTTAAGAGGCTCGGCCCGGTATAAATAAATGGCTAATGCGGTGGCGAAGTACTTCAGGATCGAAAGGAAGCGTCGTCGCTAACGATCCTATGAACCGGCAGAATAAAACAGCAATTAGAGTAATGAAATGCGTGAATGAGTTCCTAACGCAAATTGGCGCCTTCTTCGAGGTTTGGAGGAAGTCTCCAGTCGGAAGTGGAGTGCTACGAACGATCGCGTGAACCGGTAACACGACTTTTTTGTTCGTTCGCGAATACTATCGTCACGAACGGGAATCGGTAGATTAACGAAACGAGTTAGTGAGTCATATCGTGCCGGAAGAGCATGAGACGGTATCTCGGGAGCCGACCCTTTTTCGTCTTCCGAGTCGGGAGGTTCGCGGCAACAAATCGGGATCTCGTTACGCAACTCGATCTACAGCCGCCGCGGGTTTCGAACTGTTCGGCAGGGGGGAACCGGGAGACGCTGTTGCGAGGAGAAAAAGTACTTTCGTTGGACGCGTTACGTAAATTGGTTTAGTACCGGCAGTGTCCCCTGGAGGATTCATCGAGGGAACGGGCATCGGGACGATTTCATTCAGATCTGAAGAGTTTTAAACGCGCCCGATATTCGCGAGGCCGAAGATTTCATTCGACATTTTAATTCAATTGATCAGATTATATCGGTCTCTATTGGGCGCAGAAGCAGATCGTGCTAATGCGAAGGCGACCACTTTTTTCTTTTAGGTGACGTACATACGTATTCGATACACGTCAGTAGGAAGATTAAATTTGCTTATATTAGGACCTTGAATAAGTTCTCGCTGTTTCTTCAAAGATGGCAGTAGCAGTACCCCGTTCGTGGAATTTCGAATGGTAACACACATGCAAGGCAGTAGTGTATCTGACCTTAAATTTCAGTGTATGGTAGTTCACTTTAGTGAAAGCAAAGTAATTTTTTCTTAGTTCTGAAAATGTCTACTTTTGTGCCGAATAAAGTGTATTTGCGGGGAATTTTATTGCACTACTTTATTCAAAAGAATTCTATGTGCTTCAGCTGCAGATTTCTTTTGAATAAAGTAGTGCAATAA
>CM052289.1:4267921-4312088 GCA_028455765.1 Lasioglossum oenotherae
TTGAGACTTATGGTGACAATGCTTTGTCGGATACGACATGCAGAGACTGGTTTCGACGCTTCAAAAATCATGAATTTGAACTTGTGGATAAAGAACGTTCTGGCGCACCGAAAAATTTGAAGACGAAAAGTTGGAGGAATTACTCGAATATACTATACTATATTTATATTATACTTTGAATGAAATGTTTTTGTTCCTTATAATGTAAATAAATCTTTTATATTGTTAAAAAAACAGCGAGAACTTATTCAAGGTCCTAATATATTTATATTATACTTTGAATGAAATGTTTTTGTTCCTTATAATTTAAATAAATCTTTTATATTGTTAAAAAAACAGCGAGAACTTATTCAAGGTCCTAATAGAATAAGTTCTGACGTTCTGACACAGTTCAACATGAATAAGTGCTTCAAACATTAAATCGAATCACAAGTAATTTCTGTTTCACTATGTTCATTTTGTTTATCAATGAGATAAAGAGCAATTATATATTCGCCATTTATTTGCAATGACTTATCACCATTTCGCAAGTACGTATACAGCTTGAATACGATGAATCGTCAGAATGATAAATACATATGGTTCGTAATTTCTACTGAGAACCGGAAATTATTTACGACTCGACCTATTAAAAACAGGCGCATGCGTAAAATTATTATTATCGTGACTTTGTGTAACGAATATCAATATATTACTGTTCATTTGTTATAAGACATAATAAAGGGTGTTCACTAAGAGATGTCACTTTAAATTTCGTGGTTAGTAAAATCGTAAGACAAACAGCTGCAGATTCTGAAGATGAAGAATTTCTAACCACAAAACAAACGGTAGTGCAATTAAGGAGGTCTTCTAAATTGCACTACCAAGTTAATGTTGATGAAAAACCAAGTGCTTTCAAAGGAGGAATTCTATAGATTAATTAATTTTATATAAAATTTAATTTTATATATATTTAAATATTAATATTAAAATTTATGTATCTAATATTATTTGAGGAAGTAATATTGTTTATAGAAATTTTATATAGAATTTAGAAATATCATTAAATTAATATGAAAATTTATGTATCTAATATTATTTGAGGGAGTAATAGTATTTATAGAAATTTTATATAGAATTTAGAAATATCAGTAAATTAATATGAAAATTTATGTATCTAATATTACTTGAGGGGGTAATATTATTTATAGAGTGCTTTCAAAGAGGAATCAGAGTATCAATTCTACAAAAGTTTCAAAGAAGGAATTCTGTAGATTAATTAATTTTATATAAAATTTAATTTTATATATATTTAAATATTAATATTAAAATTTATGTATCTAATATTATTTGAGGGAGTAATATTGTTTATAGAAATTTTATATAGAATTTAGAAATATCATTAAATTAATATGAAAATTTATGTATCTAATATTATTTGAGGGAGTAATAGTATTTATAGAAATTTTATATAGAATTTAGAAATATCAGTAAATTAATATGAAAATTTATGTATCTAATATTATTTGAGGGGGCAATGTTATTTATAGAGTGCTTTCAAAGAGGAATCAGAGGATCAATTCTACAAAAGTTTCAAAGCTCGTGGCTAGAGGATCCCTATTACAGTGGAAAACATGGATGTCAAAGGCCGTGATTGCAGAGGAGCCGACAAAAGACGCGGGGAGCAAGTTTCGAGAGGCCACTTTGATTAGGAGCAAAGGCGAGGGCGTGTATTTTTTCTCATCGAAAGCGGGGATGAGGTAAAAAGTGGAAGAACCAGGGATGAACAGAGAAAGCTCACGCCGCAATTTACTTGAAATTTCCCGCAGAAAAGTAAGTTTCTCGAATCGACGCCGGCTGAAAGCTAATTCGGCCCAGGTCTCGGGACTGAGTTTAATTGAATGGTAATTAGCATTACAAAGGGCTGCCTTTAATCGCGACGGGGCGCGCGATTAATTCATTATGTTGGGTCCACAGTGCTGTTCGCGAACAGCTCGCGAGCAGTTCTATCACTGACGAGGTATAAGAGTAGGCCGATCACCCAATGTATTTTTTTCTGTCTCGTCGAAATAATAAATTTATCAATAATTACTGGACAGCGGATCTTTATGCAAAATAAAAATGTTCCAGATGATTTGCAACCAACTGGAGTAACATTGTGTGTCAGTGATTGGAGCGACAGAAACGTAAGCTGGTTTGTACCGATTTTTCTCGAACGTCTGACTTGTCGTTGACTTATACTACTGAATTTTTGTGCCATTTCCTTCGCTGTCATGTTCGCCTAGGACGAAAGCCAATTTTCGGGATTTTTAAAAAGATTTTGGGTTTCGACTAGGAGAATATAACAACGAAGTAGGTGGTGCGAAAACGTTGGTGCCAAATGAAAGCCAATTTTCGGAACATTCAAAACATGTTCCGCAATTTTCGAATTTTTACTAGGAGAATATGATAGAGAAAGTGGTGGCACTAAATTTCCCTGCCACCTCTTTTACTATATTCTCCTAATTTAAAACTGAATTTTCGCCTGATCTGAAAAGTTTTTCTGTATCCAAAATTTTCGAAGACGTTAATCTAATTTTACTATTGAATATTCCTGCACAGAGTGGGGAAAGGGAACAATAAATTTATCTTTATAAATAATGAGCATTGCCAAAAACGCTCGGACATGGGTCTGCTTATATTTGCTCTAGATTCGCCAGAAAAAGCGACTATCAATTCATTACAATCGACTACCCCCACCACTGTGAACTCTCCTAATTAGACTTTATTAAATGTATGGCCTGACGTTCTCGTGGATCCAGTTGCACATTTATCGTTCTTCAGCGTAGATGGCGTAAGAAATCGAGTTGTTTTTATCGATGTCGGTATTTCAGAGAATGTCTACTCCTATACCTCGTCTGTGATTCTACCCAGTGCGGACCCGCTATCGTCTCGCTCGTCTCGAGAACCCGTTAAAGTCCGGACTGTTCATTTACGTTGCGTTTTTACGAGCTGCGGTTTACGGGCCTCTTCATTCCATCGACGACGTGGGCTGCAATATTGTGTGAAAAATGTGAAATGTTCCCGGCAGATGTAATTGGTTGAAAGACAAACGACCCTGCTCGTTTCGACGAGAAAAGTGAAATCGAAACGTAAAAATCGAATTCAGACATTTTAATGTGGAATAAAAGTTGCTTGAGATTTATCGAAACTGCTTATTATTTCATAATCAATTCTCCGAGTACTGAAACACTGGAAAATATTATCGTATGTTCATAGTTTCTTTGTATAACGTAACATTTACAAATTGTAAGACACCCTGAATTTGTATTAAAAAGCGTAATGTGGAACAGAATTATTTGTAACCAATACCTTCACCAATTCAATGGATTATTTATTTATGTAAAATATGTAAATGATGTTTTCTTGCAAATAATACAAATTGGCAAGAAAATGAATGAGGAAAAAGTACTGTTGTTTGCAAGGAGAAAACTCGCCAGAACTTCGTCAGAACAGTTACTCTTAATAACGGTTATCATACGCCAGGCGAATAAGCGGACATCTTTCATAATACTTAAAAAAAAAAAATAAGTATAGCCGGATAAGATCCGCGCTGTCCTATCTACCATCCAACTTGGTGTACCCAGCGCACCGGGGTAGAATTATTGTAATTCTACACGAAAGAGTGGCTTATCGACAAGACGTTCGTTACGCAACGAAACGCAAGCTCGCTTGTTACAGCTAATTACAGGCTTTTAATTAGGGCGGCTGTCGGGGGTCACGGAATTCTCATAGTCCGATCGCGGTCCTTCCATTTCCACGATTCCACCTGAACGTTGCTACCAGTCCCACCCGTTTCTTTCTTTTCCTTTTCGCGCGCACCGATTTTCTTCCGTGTTCCCTCGCCTACAGGATGAAGCTAGTCAAGGCGAGCACGCGAGCCGAGATTGCCGGCTCGTTAACGCGCACAGAAAGAGGATCGGACGCGATCGCTTCCCTTTGTTGTTCAACCCTTTCGCAGGAATTTCAACGAGACCCGGCCCGTTACTTCTTGGAAAGCGTTTTCGTCTCTCCTAATTTGTCCCGACTTCCATCAACTAACTAACAGGATTTGGCGAACGGCGCACAGTGGGCTATCTCGCACGAGAAGTCGCAACCGAATGCCAGAACGGTTTTTCGTTTAATCAACTTTTTTACATAATCGTCGCCGACCAAAAATACCTGGCAATAACAAAACTTTCGACACGAGGCGACACCGAATCGATCCCGAAGAATTTGGTCGCGCAATACCGGGCTTCCTTCACCCACATTTCGACCCAGCGTTCCCGTTTTTTAAATTACGGCCCGCAAAATCATAACGTGCACTTTCTCTGCGACGATCCAATCCGATCGCGATCGGTAAGTGTCTGCCAATGATTCTCTATTTTCCATGTACAGTAGCTATTAGTTTTTCAACGCATATAGCCTAATACGTTTTTGTTCAGGATTATATCCTCCCTTTAACCACAGGGTTAAAGTATGCTTGCAATAAAGAAACTTAAGGTGGTGTTTATATCTCAATAAAAGACCAACATGGAAAAAACTAATGATTAAATAAAATAAAAATTGTCTTCATCGATTGCAAGAAATAGAAACTAAATTGCATGTTATTTCTTCTCTTTAATAGTGGAGAAATCATATATTGACATCTTCAATTTTTTTAGATTTTTCTACAATTTTCAATTTCACCTACTCAATTTTCCTATAAATGCATACAGATCCGCAGTCTACTAATCTAGGTGCACGGTAGTGCACCAGTCAAGTTCTCGCACTACCTCCTTTTACGCGGAACAACTTAGCCGTTTTTTAGAGGCTTGTAACTCGGCACTGGATGCAGATGGAGAGATGTAATTTCGTACACTTGTTAAATGCTATCATGTCTCAATATTGACAAAACATTAATGTTCCAACATTAGTAGGTTCCGAGATATAGGACCTCAAAAATCGCTAAATTTGTCACTGACTGACTGACGGATCATCAAAAAATTTTTAGTACTTCCCATTGACCTACAAGCTTGAAATTTGGTACATAGTTCCACCATGACAAACACTCAAAGGAATAAATATCAAAGTTCGAAATTTTACACCTTAAAGGGGTTGTATTGAAAAAAAATCATTACGAAATAGGTACGTACGATAGAACATAGCAGCATAACATGCATAAATATACGTTTTATTAGCTTCAAAGTCGCAACAAATACTGGTGAAAAAAACAATCGCTCTAACGTAAACAAAAGAAACTGCACCGAGCATCGTCTATAGCGGCGGGGGGCAAACGAATCCGAGCGTCGCCGCAATGAAATTTTCACTAAAATTTTATCACTAATTTTCACTAATTTTATTTTAAAAATAGCAATTTTTAACCATAGGTAAATAAAATTTTTTTTGCATTTGTTAAACAATAATTTTTTATTAATTCTCATCGATATTTTTGATTAAAAAAAAAGTTCTTAAATATAATCTTACAAACTATTTTTTACTCTCTAACTATGTATTTTTTATATTTATGTTTTATGCATGTAACGTTTTATGGAATACGTAAAATATCAATTCGAGGAATCTTGTTGCAATCACAACAAATACTAACTTCACCGAAGTTATTGGAAAATCGTGAACCATGTTCGTGTAACTTTTAAATCATAATATATATTGGCATAAAACTTGAAATGGATAGTGTGGAAATGTCAGGCTATGTATAGGTTAAAGAAACTTGTTGATGTAGTTGTTACTATTAGGTTGTCCGAAAAGTTTCTTCCGGAATGTGATCCTTTAATATTGCTAAATAAACGTTAGGTTGTTCCAAAAGTTGGTTTTCGATGCATGCACATAATGCAAATTCATATTAAGAAGTACTAAAATATTAACATAAAGATTATCGTATTGTTTGTATTTATTTAGCGACATTAAAGGAATACATTCCGGAAGAAACTTTTGGGACAACCTAATACATTGAATTTGGATTTTGTCTTGCAGATTAGAAAAGGTATTTTTTTCTTTGATACCTACTTGATAATTGATGAAATTTCAACAAGAATTGGCGAAATCCCAACAAAAATTGGCGAAATCCCAACAAAAACATCCTGTAAACAGGAGCCAAGTTCCTATAGTCGTAAAAAGTTGTGAAATGTAAAAACTAGTTTAAAAGAACGCTATTTAATTTTTAAAGAGTTATATATACATAGAGGGTTAAATTATTCAAACTTGGCCGCTACCTAACACCTTTTATGGCCATTGGTTTAAAAAGTAACGGCCAAGTTTGAATAATTTAGCCCTCCATGTAACTTTTTAAAGATTAAATAGCGTTCTTTTAATCTAATTTTTACAAACGCTTTTTCCAGTATTGCAAGAGGTATTTCTAAGCTAACGAACTTGGCCGTATTTTGTTTGATCTCACAACTTTTTACGGCCATAGGAACTTGGCTCCTGTTTACAGAATGTTTTTGCTGGGATTATTATTACTAGACCGTGGATCTTTATGTAAAATAAAAAATGTTTGCATTGATTGCAGGACTATTAAGCTGAAGCTATTACCTTGATGTCAATAATATTTTTAATCTTTGCGATAAATGCATAAAATCTAATTCTAATTCCAGTCTAATTATTACATTATATGTTGCTCTCAAAACCACGCAGCTTTCGTCTCAACCATTTCGTCATACAGCAAACGGTTCGTCTGTGATTTAGGTGACACACTTCGCAGAATCACCCTTGCAGAAGAAACTATTCGCTGAACCAGTTCAACCATCGCGCACAAATCTGTTTCATTGCTGGCAGTACTTTATTCGATGGAACAAGTCCACTTCACTACACTCGATGCCTACAAGCTTTATTCAGAAAGCGGAATCAAAGGTATCTAGAGGCAACGGGAGTCTACGGATTCTCCAAAGAAAGCAAAGAATTCGCTCAGCCCTGTCCGAGGGGTAAAGGGAAAGGGTGGAATTTGGGGTGACAGAACCTCTCTCCGACAGGAGAAAGGAATGAACGGGGAGGGAACCTAGAGATCTGGAGGAGACGATCAGGTGGAAATTAATCGCGTCGAGACGAAATCGAGGCGAAAGTAGGACCGAAGGAAAAAAACGTAATTATCGAGCCGACGGTGAGTGGTCCTCGGACTAATGGCGACTGCGGGGGTGGTTTCTGGCCAGATGCTCCTGTTTTAAGGGTGTCCCCGAGATACAAGGGTTCGACATTAACGCGAGTCTCCTGGCGCGGAAGGGTCCCGGGGACAAAGGGAGCAAACATCTCGAACTTGCTCCGCGTAGTTAGACCGTGGAAACCGCGACCCGAACAGACTCGGCCCGAAGACACCCCCTTAGATCGGAAGACGTGCAGGGCGTATTGTTCTCTACTAGGGTTGCCATTTCTAGGGTTGGCTTTTCACTACACTTCAAGCAGAGTTGGGCAAAAATCAACTAATATTTAAAAATGACTAATAGTCTGACTGATTGTTAGTCGAAACTTAAAATAGTCAGTTAAAACTTTTTGATTAGTTAGTCATAACTACATGGCACTAGTTAGTCACAACTCTAAGTAATCGTTAGTTATTGCTTATTAGTTATGATTAATCATTAGTTAGCTTAAATGATCAGTCATCAATCTTTAGTCGTCAGTCACTATTGTGCGATTAACATACCTTAATATGTATACTTAACCTGTATCGGAATTAGCAGTGACCGAACGTGTCATAATCTGTATTTTATATGTTTATAAACTAATAGGCTACTTTTTGGTTATTATTCTGTCTTATTTTAACTTATAACCATTTTTAGTCATTAGTCATGGTGAAATTCTGATTGCGTATTTAGTCATTAGTTATGCCATTATAGTCAGTAGTCAATATTCATCCTTAATAAAAATTTAGTCATTATTCATTAGTCATTACGCGCAAATACTTATGTAGTCATTACTCATAGTCACGCTCAAGTATTTACTTAGTCATTAATTATTAGTCACTTTTGTAGGGCTTATGAAGTTATTAGTCAATAATCGTAATTGTGACTAGCGTTTGCCCAACTCTGACTTCAAGTTAGATATGATAGCATAAAGAAAAGCTTCGAACTGGATCTTCAAAAATTCATTTTGTTCGCGAAAATCGTTTCCAGTGTAAGGTTACGCAATCGTTCCGGAAACACGTGATTCTTATCCGTTACATAAAATCAACGGACTTGTCAACGGACCGAAAACAGCGATTACCATCGTAATTTCATCGGTAGCCTCTAATCATTTAATCTTCGTGAAACTGGTAAGTGACTATTCGCGGTGTATCAAAATGTGGACAGTTGACCGCAGAAGGTTTATAAGCCGATAGCCAGCTAACTGAAACAGTGATTGCTTGATCGTTGCTCTTAAACTGTTCCCAATATTATCAAGTAAATATGCACGCGAGACATCTACTCCTCGGGGCTATGTTAGTGTGTGTCGCGCTAAAACCTGTACACAGTGTAAGTTCAGTGACGATGTATCGAAAAATAATTCTACTCGATTTCTTTGAGCAGCAATCCCAGAACAAATAATTCGGTTATAGTATTCGATGTGATTTGTTGGTTCCTGAGTGAATTTGCTATTGGTGTTATGAAATTTGCTGAAATACAGTTAAAGCTACGTATTTTAGGGATTACATAATGTGTCAAATTTATCAATTGTAGGCCGTCTCTCAGGACCAATTGGAGAAGATGGCGAATTCGATGCGGAGGGGCTGCCTGCAGAAAATTGACACGACCGAAGGTAACTTCAGCTATCAAATATTTAATGTTCAAATTACAAATATTTTAAGGTAATTTCTTAAGGATTGGCTATAGCTGAGTTTTCAGGGTTGGAATCGATTTTTGTATAAACTTTCAGAATTGGCCGCGGGAGTGAGAAAAGGAGAATTTCCGGACGACCCCACTGTGGCGTGCTACACATTGTGCATCATGCAGACAATGAGAAGTGTAAAGAACAATTGATAATTATATTCACGATCAATTCAAACCTCGATTCGAATGTACTAAATTCAAAATTGATCTTTATACGCCTTTTCAAGACCAAGAGAATCCACCGGATATTTTTATATAAGAAACAACTACAAAACTATTACTATTACAGCTGAAAACATGTTAAAAGTTCAAAGTTTTGCGTTTCCTTTCAAAATTAATTTTTTCACGTTCTCATTTCAGTTCAAGAATGGAGGCATTGATGGCAAAATGATCATGCGACAAGTAGATGCGACGATGACGCCCGAGTCGATACCCCGAATCAAAGAGGCAATAAAAGGATGTTTAGCGAAAGGTAAAACTATCATTTCAAAGAGTAGAGATATGTGATTTGTACTTATGTGATTTGTCCCACGTGAAACTAAACCTTCGATTCTCTGTGCGCAGAGTTCGTCGCGCCCGACGATTGCCAATTGACTTACCTATACACGAAATGCGTCCACGATGCAGATCCAGAAGTGTTCTTTTTCCCCTAAACGATCGAAACACAGCCGAGCGGATACCTGGATCGACTTGAATTGAAAAGATCGCAGTTCCATTAGAAAATGACCAACGATAATTAGTTTATTTTGTAAAATCATTTCGCTTAACTACCGAGAATAAACATGCTGGCATGGAAACGATTACATATTATTTAAAACACAACTTCCATGTTGCGAGGAATAATAACGTTGTGAATGAAGCTTTTCGGTTTCAGAGACACAGACTAAATAAAATCAATGTTTCATAGTTTCCCCATAGTTATTGCAAATATCTCGGAAACCAAAGTCGAGCAGCAGTAAAAAGTATAGAGGAAGTTGGTCAACATTTTTGGGTTCTCGTAGTATTCTCTCCGATGCACAGTGGGCTGGATCGAGAAATTTAGTGACATTTCACGAAAAAGTCGTCAATTTGTATTGCTTCCTAAATGTCCATCAACATCGAAGCTGAGAAAATTAATGTTTGTCCACAAAAACGAAAAAAAAAATAGACATTTGGGATGCAGTATTTTTCAGCCAAAAATTGCTTCTTTTCATCGAGATGTCCTGATTACCCTATTTAATATTTCTTCTGCCTCTTTTGTGTAAATGAAAAACAGTCCTTTGGGGTAACAATTAACGCTGTTAGTTGTGAATGTTCGCTCGCAATGTATTAAAAATTAATAATTAATGATATTAATAAAATCTATATACTTTCTTAGAATTTGCAAGGTATATTTTTTAATGGAACTAAGTAGGCCTCTACGGACAAATTGGATCATTTTCATTAGACCGTCCTGTACATATCTACACAAAAATCATATCCGAACTGATCTGTTTAAACAAATTATGAGTGTTTAACGTTATCGGGACGTGTCACCTGGCGCATAACAACTCACATAAGTAATTAAATACCATCCAAATATGAATATTTTTGCAATTGCATTAAAAGTTCATAGCTACCTAAAACAAGTATGTAACTTTTAACAATAATATAAGTAATCTATTAATTTTATTGTTAAAAATATAATGAACGGTAATAATATAACTGGACTAAGAGTGTCTTAGTTTTTCTTAGTGAGTATCACTGTTTTTGGGTAAGTATATCTGTCATTGAATCATAGTTAATAATTAAGAGACTCTTCTAGCGAACTGTTTAGATTAACGAGACGCGAGATGTTTATGCTACTTTATCTATGCAGATAAAGTAGTATGTTAATTAGATTACATTTTATATCTGACAATATTTGTTGAATGTAATAATTTTAATCTCAGTTTTTATGCCTGCAGGTATCCAGAAGCTGCAGATTTAATAATTAATTAAACTAAACAAATTGACCAAAAGTTTACCCGTTGACATCAATTTAAAAACGTTTTGCTAAGATTAATTGGCTTATCTTTTATATTTGTTATATTTTTGTTCATATTTTTATCTTCTATAAACACATTACACATACATGAAATAATACGAAATAACAAAGGTTATAATATATAGAATGGACATGATTTTAAAACAATTAAATGGTAAAAATTATTTATGATTATTATAAATTATTATAAAAAACATCGTTTGACACGCTTCTGAGGCGTTTTCACCTCCTCGGCAAATTATATATGCGTTGGTTATAAAAAGATTTCTCGAATTTATATTTTACGTATTCCAGAAAACATTGCACGTATGAAATGTAAATATAAAATACATATTTAGTAAGTAAAAAATAGTTTCGAAAATTATACTTAAACAATTTTATTTTAATAAAAAATATCAATGAAAAATTGTATTTGTCTACAGTTAAAATTAACTATTTTTTAAATGAATTTTAGTGCAAATTTTATCCCGATACCTCTTATGGTTCAAGAGTTATAACAAAATGTCTCACTAAATTTCTCGATCTAGCCCACTGTGAGTTGGTAAAAGTTGCATAAAAAGAAGACAAAATTTAGAAAAGTTACAAATCTTTTGGATCCTTCTGGCTTGACTGCTTCCAATGTATTTCCCCAGCGGTGGGGATACCATTTTCACAGTCTCGGCAGAGACGTTTGCGACAGTTACGGAGAGAATACTGTAGGCAGCTCTTTGCCACCGTTGAACGCGTGAAAATGAATTATTTCAGTCGTGCCAGCAGAGTAATCGCGTAAATTGAATTTGAATGAAATTGAATTGCGAGTACGGGCAGCCTGGCGTAAAACAATTTGGAGGTAGTGACGATGATACAACGATTGCATAATCCCAGCGTATCCTGGCGCAACTTATTGCGTGGTCCGCGTAACTCCTCCTTTTCCGGCGCAGCTATTAACCTCTGGGATCATCCTCGGAAATGGAGGTTGCGGGCGCATTTTAATCACACGGTCAACGGACTAATCATGGGTGAGCCGCGTGTCTCTAAAGACATAAACATCGTTTGTTCTCCTACTCGGTTAGCCCGGTGCCACTGAATATAAAAAGGTACAGGTTCTTGCCTCTCGCTCGAGATTAGTGGTTCACTCCTCCGGTGTTTGTTTTCGTCGACCAAACAACTGCGGATAGTGCTAAGCCTGGTACGCATTAGGTCGCGTTCATCACGCAGTTGTCTTTTAACGCGAATTATATTGTAGAATCTCTAATTAATTTCATTTATTTGGGCTCGATGCAATTTTAATTCCAAAACCAAGACATTTCTTCCAAACCAGATCATTTTTATTCTGTGTAATCTTTTTTACATTGTGCACATCAAGTTGAACCTGTTTCCTCATATAACAGTTGAGCTTTTTACAATTTATAGAATGCAGACGAATTTAATCATATTAAAACTGTTTTGGATAATGCTATGGCAATTTTTACTGGCGCCTCAGAGTCATCATTCGAGCGCAAAGGGTTAACCTGATACAATACTGAAATGTTTAGTGATTTATTCGATAGAAAAAAATTTAATGATGTAAAGAATATTTTGAATAATGGCATTGAATACTTAGTACCACTTCAATGCTAAGGATTAATATTTCATTAATATTACATTAAGGATTAATATTTCATAGTTGGAAGCAGCGCTATTAGAGACATCTAATAAAACAGACATGTTTGCAGAGGGAGTCAGCTACAGAAGTAGCCTACAATTATATCCAGGGGTGGAGCTGCCTATTGGGCTTCAACAGTTCAAAATGAAGAACGTCAGCATCGTTTTCGCGGTCGGGTTACTGTTCATGGTCGTGACCATCTGGGAAACCGAGAGCGTGAGTGAAAGTCGATCATTATCTGTTCGCGAATTATGCGATGAAGTGACTTGCTTTGCATTCGTAGAAAAAAGTCACCTTAGACGAAGCCAAGAACACTGTGAAGAACCTGAGGAAACCTTGCGCGAAGAAGTCAAATGCAACCAAAGGTACGGCGAACGAAAAAGTTCATTGAACAGTCTAATGAAATCTGGGTTTCCAGTAGAAAACGGGAAATGGGGGGATATGATAAATTCTCTGTATGTGATCTTTTGTGATGATTAGGCAGCGGATCTTTATGGATTTACGGCAAATATGAATCGGTGTAGTAGAAACATTAGAAGAATTTAAAAATACTGTTACACTAAGAAAGATAATAAATTTCTATTTCTCTCCAGTATCTTATAACTCAAGTAGAACATTTTTATTTTGCATAAAGAACCGCTGCCTAGTGATGATAAACTCTTTACATTGTGTAACTCGTTCTGGCTCCGTTTAACCGAAGTGACATAACATTTTACGATTTGATCGCACAGAACTAATAGATGGACAACATAAAGGCGAGTTCCCGAAGGACGAGAGATTGATGTGCTACATGTTTTGTATACTCTCCACGACGAAAACCGTGAGTAAAATTGCTCCCAACGAATACACAAGATTGTCTTTCCAATTTTCAAAGTTCAACCCGATTGTGTCAGAGCTTGTCAAAGAATTCGTGAATAGTTTTCATTGTAACAGTATTTTATTAAACACAATATATATCCCTACGAATACTTGTTTTTACGGAACAAGCGAAGGAAGATTATTCAGAATGTTTCAAAAGCAGTCAGCTGATCTAGAAAATTTCAAACAAATTGTTATCGGCGCTGCTGTTTCAAAGTTTAGAGCATGTTGACATTTAATAGATCAGCCTAATTGACTTTTGCGTAAATTCATGTATAAGTTGCGAAATTGTACACACATGTTTATTCTGTTTGTCAGTGCCAATAAGAACAGTCTATTAATACAAAGTACCCATTTGCTTTCAGGTGAGAAACGACGAGGTGCAATACGATTGGTTCATTAAGAACGCTCGCCTCATGTTAGAAGAACAATATGTACCGCGTGTTGAGCATGCGGTCGAAGTTTGCAAAACTCGAGGTACGAAGTATGATGTTTTTGCTAATGGGTTAATGGGTCTGAGGCACGTATGTCGCGTGAAAAAAGTACGGTGAATTTTTAATTTTTCACCTCAAATTACGAAACTTCCGGGTACCCGCCCACCCCTACTATTGGTTGCCTATACGCAAAACGATACGATTTCTGTTATTTTGTTGCAGTGCCCACGAATGTGGTAGGATGCGAGCTCGCGTGGGAATTTGGCAGATGTATTTGGGAAACAGATTCCGAGGTAAGCCACGTTCGCAATTGTAAAAGTTACACTGCAACAGTGAAAACGTCCGCAAGAACATCGTACGTTGAACGGAAGTAATTTGTTTAAAGTATCTGGGAGATGTTCTTTTCTATTTTAAGTTAACAGACTTTTCAAAAATCTTCCACTCATTCTTGACTGTTCCTTTGTTTCGCATTCATCGCCATGACTAGATCGTGGATAACGAACTTCTTTTTCTTTCTTTAATGTAATTCATTAAATCTCTTTTAATGTAATTAAACTTTATTTTCCGTAGCTCTACATAGCTCCCTGAAGGATGTGCGATCGACAAGTTGGCAATACATACTATCTGGAAAGCGAGATGGAGATCACGTTCATTCGATCATCGTCATCAGCATTGCATCGCAGACGCCATTGAAAAAAGCAGCTCCTCGATTTACTTGCTCGGAATTGTAAATTCTCATTAACCGTTTTCCTATTTCCTGCAATATTTAACCAATAAAGAATAATAACGGTTGTTGTTCTTCTTTTGAATTCGAAATGATCTTAGTTTCTAGTTACGCGCATTTTCTACAGTTTAAATACATAGGCAATACGTGAAATAAAGAATGTTAAAAAAAATATGAAATTTGAGAAATGTGTATTGTTAATTATGCTGTATTGTCTCGTTCGAATGGTGTTACTATTTTGTAGGATTGTATGATATCGTTACATTCGCGCGCGCGCGCTTTCACAGTGAAGTGAATGAAAAATTGAATTTGTAATTAGATATATAATTATTACAAAATGTAGATTTGGAACTGGTGTTGTAATGGTTAAAACGGGTGAAATTTTGGCAAATGGGTAAATATGCACATAAAATAAGCACTAATATACTGACACACAACATGTAGTATAACGAGCAATATATTATAGGCGAATAAAAATATTGGCACAGCTACT
The DNA here is from genome assembly GCA_028455765.1 of Lasioglossum oenotherae. Lineage (NCBI taxonomy): Eukaryota > Metazoa > Arthropoda > Insecta > Hymenoptera > Halictidae > Lasioglossum > Lasioglossum oenotherae. The sequence continues at coordinate 4,282,852 of CM052289.1, forward strand.
AAATCAGCCTTAAATTACATAGTTGTTGAAACATTAATACAGATTAAATAAACATTATTATCTGTAACGGATTATACACTAAATATCAAGTAAACTGATTCAATAACATTCTATGTACTATTAATACTAATGTATCAATACGTTCGTTTACGACTGATTGTACATACTTACTAATCTTTCTCGGAAACTTCGTTTACTTAATTATTCGTATTATAATACAAGCATTTCTCTGAAATTGATGTTTGTTTCATTCTTTTTTTGCAACCAAAATTCTATATTTCCTTTCTAAATATTACAATTTTCAAATACAGTATAAATAATAAATATGTCCTTGTGTTAACTATGCTGTTGTTCGAAACAGGACTGAATTTTCCAGCTGCACTTGATGTGTCACGAGACAAAAAATTGTTCACAACTCAGTCTGTAAATCCTCCTTTTTTTGGTACACAATTGTCGGCCGGAAACGAGTGTACAGGATGGAGAAATAGATATTCCACGGAAAAAGACATAATTATTACGCGGTCGAGCTATCGCGGAGTCCACGATCGCGCTAAATCTCTCAAGATCAAGCAACCAGCGCAGCGGCATGAACTTGGCAATGCGCTCAACAAGGCCGCGAGCACACGCGATACCACGCGGAAGATTACACCAGCGGCGGATCTAGGACAGGGCTACCCTAACCACAGGGCTGAATGAGCGACAGTGGCTTGCAAAAGTTCCCTGCCCAATGGTTTTTGCGATTTCTCTTCCATTAGAAAAGCGTTAAGAAATTTGTATTAATATCATTTATTAGAGCATATCACGTGAAAGAATACTAAACAAAACTTCAACGCTATTTCTTCTTCTTGTGTGCTTATTTGCATAATATGTAAATTAACGTGTTCAAAAGTTCCCGGCAAATTTCGATTATAAGTCTGTAAAATAACAGAATTTGTTCAAAGATAGAAGAATGGAATACACGACTACATTACTCGGTTAATTGAATCCATATGCCTCATCGCTGTGCTGCTGTTATTGCTGTGAACGACATGGCTACAAGATATTAATTATAATATGTTAAACAATGTACCGCATTATTGTTACACAATCAAAAACAAACAATTTTTTTGTTCAACGCACTGGCCGGGAACTTTTGAAATAGCATTGATTCTTTTTGTAGTATTCTTTCACGTAATATGCCCTTATGTGCATGATACTAATCAAAATTTCTTAACACTTCTGTTGGGAGAAAAATCGCAAAAAACCATCCGGCCGGGAACTTTTATTTTTTGTATTTCTGTTTTATATTTTTGAAGTGAAAACTTCCTCAGGCGCACGAGTGAGTCCGATTCGTCACGCTCCGAGGTGAAACGCTATTCGGAGGAGCCGCGTACTTGAGTTAATTCGGGTTAATTCGGTACGCCCCTGAGCTGTGTTAGCCCAGGGCCTCAAAATTAACAGTCCGCCGCTGCAATGCGCGGCTCTCTCAAACGGAACATTGTCTCATGGCCGGACATTTTATCTACGCCTTCTATGCTAATCCATCAATTCGACAACGACAAGCAAAGGTTGACCGCGTGACGACAAACCCGATTAGAAAACGACATCATTGCATGGAAGAATAGCTGGAGATGGGAACGTTCTTGAAAATCCATCGACGCTTCCGTTTCGTATTTTTTATTTAATGCCTGATGAACAGATTGCGCATGTTTATGCCAGTGAACAATGGATTATTAATTCGCCAGCGTTCGAAACACAGGCAAATTGTTTTAGAATCGTTATCATTGCGCAATCGTCCATTTTGTTCGGAAAGATTGCCGTCACAAAACCTTCGTCTTTGTTCGTTTTATATTGTATATACGCTAAAGTAACAATGTTTAATTACTTGAATTGCATTTATTTAGCTTGAAATAATGTGGTGTGAGATAACTGATAAACTCATTATCTTGAATTTTGACGTAGACCATTTCCATAATTATAGGCACAATCATTTATAGATCTTGAACGTTATTCAGCATTTATCTGTGAATCACGCTCGACCGTGACTCACTTAAACTATTGAATATTTATGATTGACCCGATACTATGTTATTGTATATTTCTAAAACAATTTCTAGAACAAATTCTGGAGCAAAGACGATTATTACCGACACTAAAATTGTTGTCTTGTATAATTCCAATTGCCTCGAATTATTGCTCTACAATATCTCGCTTATTTCCGAACGCCTCGGTTTGCATAAGCGTCTACAGTCTAGTAACTCAATTGTGGATTGCACAAATTGAGAGGGACATAAATTCTAACGAGGCCAATTTGTAGCAGTAACTATACCTATTGTTCGCGGAATGACTGAACAGGACAGGCCGTGTCACATTTGTTGAGATCTACCGATCAGTAACGATTTCTGCAAAAAAAAAAAAGAAATAAAGTATTCCCGGACGGCTCGAGTTGATTACTTTTGCTCCAAGCCAATTAAAATGAGTTACGTAAAAATCAGATAGGCGGGGCAATTATTTCTCTTCCTGTTGTTTCAGAGATCTAACACCTCTAGTTCGACAAATATCGAGGATATATAAATGTCGTGTTCAAGCATCGGTCGGAATCAGTCAGTTTACGGATATTCCTGTCGAAGCAACGAGATTTTCAGCCGCTCAACAATGAAGTCGGTTTTGGCCATCTGCACCCTCTTCCTTGCCGCAGTAAGTAAACAATTCGATCAACAATTCTGCTAATATACGCTGTGGAGCGTGTCTGTTGCACCGTTACCATTTTCAAGAATTGTTTATTTTATTTAAACGCTTTAATCCCTTCTGGGTTTATTTCTCTTTACAAGAATAATTACAAGTGAGATCACAGCAACCCTTTTTCTCATGATTTTTAAGGACACCTTCAATTTTTTACAAATACACCTATAATTTTTTTATGCCTATCTGTTAGAGGATTTACACAAAATTTGCTACGATCACGTGAAAGCTCTCTTGAAACCATGCCACATCTGATAAAAACATTTCCGATCGGACTGCTAATTCGTGGCTCTCCATAAATAATTTCCGGAACGAATTGTCGTACATTGAAATTTGATTCTATATTTTCAAGTAGTTATTAAATCGGTTTTCTAGACAATTATCATTATAATTATCGGTCTCTGCTAAAACAATGTTTAAGGTGCTACCGGTTATTATAAATTATAATTATAATATTATATTGTTCTTCCTAGGCATTGGTGCGCGCTGACGAGGACCCAAATCTACATAAATTTATGGAAGCTACGAAGGAACACTTTGAACCATGCGTTGCTGAAGTTGGCATGTCAAGTATGTAGAAATCATAATTATTAGGTTGGGACGAAAGTTCGTAGCGTTTTTAAATCAAAATTCAAAGATAAAAGTAAAATATTTATTCATAGGTTTATTGAATAACATGATAAGTCACTAAACAATGGCAAAAAGTGATAGAAGAGAATGGAAAATATGTTATTGAACAAATCTATGTATAAATATCCTAGTTTTATCTTTGAGTTATAATTTAAAAATCCTACGAACTTTCGTTCCATCCCAATATTTCGGACGGGTACAGACTTTTTATAAACTGTTATTCTAATGAACAAATCAACTTGTGGTAGTTCCAACTGGCATGCCATCAATGGCGGACATGCCTACGCTGTCACCCGAAAGCATGGACAAATTGAACTGTGTGCACGCTTGCGTGATGAAACGACTTGGCATTGTGAGTAGAACTGCTAATGTATTGGATTGGCAACACAGTAATTAGTAGTTTAACTTTTAATTACTCGCATATAGGATCTGCAAACTGAAAACTTTAGTGTTTCAAGCGTAAACAAATGTATCGACCGCACTAGCAAATATTGATTTTGCATTAAAGTAGTTATTTCATTGAATAAAAATTAAGTAACCAGTTATGTAGAAAATGGAGTGCGAGTAATTGAAGGTTAATAATAACTCAGACTCGTGATGAAGATATCGAACAGAATCTACTAAATATTTATTATTTTTCCTGTCCACATTTAAGCAGTCAAGTAAACGTAGATATAAATATGAATCTCCTCTTTTTCTTATAGAAAATTGTCTGAAAAAGTTCTGATTTTAATTAGTGACAGACATTGTCTGTATTATATGAAGAATTGATTTTATTCAAATAAGAAATTAATTACACACTTTCTGTAAATAAACGAAGTTGACTTTGTAGATGGATGGTGGCAAAATCGTTGCTGGCAAAATGAGTGAGTTCATTGAACAAACATTCCCCGAAGAAGCAGCTAAAATGATTAAGGATGGTGAATCCTGCATCGAAGAAGGTGAGAGTCGATAACACTCTTCGTAATCGAATACCATTTGAGAAGAATATATATATATTTTAATGAACCTATGGTTTCAGCGAATGGGGCCGGTGACGAATGTGGTGTGATGAAGAGCTTCATAGAATGCGCGAAGAAATTCGAGTAGAAAAAAACTCTGTCCTTCGTCCTATGGAAAAATCGTGTTTTACTAAATCCGAGGGTGTATGGGAGAAAACTTTGTACAACTGCGAAATTGCATGGGCAAATGATTTCTAATATTAAATAGCAAACAAAATTCTTGTTAAACACTGTAATTTTCTTGATCACCCATCTCTCTTTCAGTATCGAATTTGCAAGGCAAATGTACTGCAATAAGAGGAAATGTTGTACGATGCTTTGGTGTAAACCACCTTGATCGTCTATGTAGCAATCGTAATTGGCTGTTGACACGAACCGTTTAAGATCCTTCCACAAAAACTGTCGCGTGTAAGGTACACCTCGTTGAGTTCTGATATAAACAACTTGAAGTATTCATTGACTAAAAAGTTCAAGTTGACTAAAGTTCAAAGTTTAAAGTTTAAATAATATTTCCAATTTTCGAACCACCTTTGAATTCGAAATTATTACGTAGTATTTCAAATTTATCTTCGCTATTCGTGGGAAGCGAGCAATCTTAAAGCACGTTGCTTACTCAGCCGTTCAATGGTGGCTGTAATCTCGATATGTGTCAAGGCTGATGAAGAGGATACACGCAGGTAAGAAACACGATGTTACATCTACCAATTACTGTTTTTTTCGTTAAATACGCGAGATCGAGCCTGTCAAGCATAAGACGTTTTTGCGATCGCAACCACGGTATAAATAATGGAATCTGCGGATAAGAAGTTTCAGTCGATCAGGAATATTTCCCAATCTCGGAAGTTTAGAAGAATCGTTCAAAATGAAAACTGCTGTAGCCGTTGTGATCGTGTTCGCCGCCACGGTGAGTACAAAAATTAATAAGAAAATTAATGATGAAAAATGTTTGCTTCTAGTGCATGGGTTAGGTCAGGCATGTCCAGAAGTTGCTCGATCGGAGGCATTCTCAAGGAATAGCCCCACTTTTCCCAGCCGCCAAAAGTAGCGAGACGCACGGCCCGAAGAAGTGGGGGTATTCCATGAGTATTCCTTGAGAATGCCTCTGATCGAGCAACTTCTGGACGTGCCTGGGTTAGGTCCATGAGATTTATAAAATATCTTTGAAATATCATTTACTCAATAATCAAAAATATACACATATAGTAATTCTTCAATCGAAGTCCTGGGTCACTTCGATTGATCTCGGCTCGGGTATATCGGCGTCAACACCACACATTGACTCGAGTGAATCGAATTTTCAAACTTCTTAATTTTCATTATTTTTTTGTGGGACTTTCACTAACTTATTTCTGACATTTCTCTGATTAAAATGACACCAAACACGATATAATTTCAACTTTATTCAACTTTGTTTATTTAGTGGTTTAATAGACGGTGAAAGTTTCGGGAGCAAGGAAGGACAGCGACAACGCGGGCTTTTGAACTGTGCCGGCGACGTCGACTGTCCGCGTCTCTTTCTTTGCAATGCGCTCTTCTTCGTTGTGTTCGGAACTTTCATCGTCGATTAAACCACTAAACACAGTTGAAATTATATCGCGTTTGGTATCATTTTGCATTAGAAAAATGTCACGAATATGTTGGTGAAAGTTCCATTAAAAAATAATGAAAAATTAAGAAGATTAAATATTGGTGTTACATTGTGATGACGCACGGGCCTTTAAACCGTACCGTCAACGGCGACACGCTTCGGCCACGCGATCCTATTTCATTCTGTCCTACTCTATGTTCGGCTCGTCGATTGAAGTTTCGGCGCGGTCGGCGCGGTAGACGCGGTCATAAGAAAATAGTGTCTACTACACCACTGACGTCCGTTCATAACACGGCTATTGGACATCGATTGAAGAATTACTGTAATACTACAAGAAATAATTCGAGAAAACATTCGGTTCCATTCACCAGCGGGAATTTTCTTCGCCTATATAATGGAGGATTCATGAACCACGTGTAGAAGTCATTGTTGTTAATTTTTTTGGTAACATTCAGTTTGTTGGAGCGGATATCGTCGACATCTACTTGGAAAGTGTCAAAGATCCGATCATGGAGTGCGCGAAGGAAAATGGTTTCACTGAACGTAAGCATTCATTGTTTTCGTCTTTCTCTCGCAAATATATTGCTATTCGATTGTTACGGTGTACAATGGAAAAATTGGAATTTTAAAATCCTGTATAAAAAAAATGATTTTTGAGTTGATAACTTACAATTGCTGTGAAAATATCTAGCAATGTCAAACGAATTGCGCTGCACAACACTTTACAATAAAAACTGGTGTTTTCTTTAAATGAATCAGAGACTCCTCGAGAAATATTTGACAAGGAAACTAAAATGGGGGTGGACGGAGCCACGTGTCAACGTGCTTGCACGATGAAGGCATTGGGCATGGTAGGTCACAAAGAAGAATTTAATACATGAATTAATTAACATGTTGACTGCCACATCAGTGCTCATGAAACTCGCACAAAATCAAAGCAACTGATTTAATAATATAAGAAAAAAATAACAGTGGCAGTCAAAGTGATAAAGAATTTCATGAATTTGATGGGTTTAATGTAACGAATATCTTTTAATAAAAATTCAAGATGAAGAATTCGAAACTGGTTCAACAAAGTTTGGACGTATTTATCAAGGCGGTGCACGCCGACAATCCGGAAAAAATTCCAGTCTTGCAAAAAGCCGCGGCAGAGTGCTTAGAGAAAGGTGAGGGACGGAATATGAATACTAATAATAAAACGGAATGAAAAATAATGTGATTACAATTCACTCCGTTTGATTGGTTTCAGTGAAACCTCTGACCGACGAGTGCAAGGTGGCATATGTTTTCATCGAATGTTTTCTGGACAAACATTGAAATGAATTTTAATCATACTATACACATAATATAAAATGAGCATCGGACGTGTGTGTATTTTGTTATTTGAAAGATTGTGCTTGGAGTTTATCTCTCCAACATCTAATAAACGAAATTCGAGTGTGTAACGATTTAGTTGTCCATATACATATTTTTTAAATATTGGTGTTTGTCTATACGCGCATCGTTGGAAAGTATAGTTCCAATAAAACCAGCATACTTTGGTATTACATAAGATTAAAGTTTAAGGAAGGTGAATGGTAGCATACCTATGTGTGCACGTATGTATGTACGGGTGTGTCTACTTATGTAGATGCAACTAGGATGGCGCAGCAGTTGAGAGTGGAGCGTTGCAAAGTGTCCAGGTGTTCGCAATCCTTTTATATAACAGTTCTATATCTGAGAGAATAATAAACTAATACGGAGACGAATCGTCGTTCGAATTTGCAGGATTTTTAGGAAAAATTCATCAAAAATACATCATGTACAAACATCTAACGTCTTCAAGCTTTGAAATGAGTCCAGGCTTGTGCTATTTGTTTTTAGGAAATGATCTCAATTTAAATAACGAGAATTTTACAAGCGTTGGACGTGCAGCGTTTAAACACTTTTCGGATCCACTGTAATTGGTTTGTTTAAAGATCATCGAAAACAATAATGTAAAACTTTCGTCTCAGTAGATCGCGGAAATAACACGCTACGCTATGTCATCCATAATGCCACTGCCTCGATCCCATAATTTCCCGTAAACCAGCTAATTCCGTGATTGCAAACGATTATTTCACGCGAGGATTCTGACACTGGCGAACAGTATTCAGAACGTTTCGAGTGTACTTGGAACAGACTTACGTAAATCAGTTGAAATCGAGGAATTATCTCGTTTCCTGTTGCACGGTGTCAAGCCTGAACACCTGCTAATCTGTCCCTATATAAATATCGTTCCCGAGGGAAGCGCAATCACTAGTTCGGCGAAGCTAATCAGCGAAATCAGTTTTCGCGCGTTAGTCGAGATTCAATACCATCGATGCTATTAGAAACATGAACATTGTCATCGCTATAGCTTGCTTATTATCCGTCGTGGTGAGTGGTCCGCAGTCTAGATCCTATTGATCTGACGATCTAGTCTGCTTGTTTATTTATTCTTAAGTTAATCTTTTCGTAATATTCAGATTGTTGGAGCGGATATAATCGACATCTACTTGGAAACTACCAAAGATAAGTTTGTGCCTTGCGCCAGGGAAAATGGTTACACCGAAGGTAAGCATTCCCCTTTTACTTATGTAAATTACTTCACTTTTCTGAGAACACTGAAAAGTTTCAGCTGGTACCATGTAGTACTACTAGAATTAACATATCTCCTAAATTAATGATTTTTTAATATTAAAAATATGTGCTCCTATTCAGAAATCGTATCCCTCCCGGAAAAGTAAATTTGTTGTTACAAATAATAACAGTAGATCGAACCGGTAATACCTAACAAAATACGCTGTATAATACATTCGAATAAAAAATGGTATTTTGTTTAAATGAACCAGACAATCTCCGAGCAATATTTGACAAGGACGGTGCTCTGGGTGTGGACGGTTCCACGTGTCTACGTGGTTGCACGATGAAGGCATTGGGCATGGTAGGTGATAAACAAACATTTAACACATCAATTAATGAATTGGTTGACTGCCACAACAGTGCTGATAAAAATCGCACAAAATCAAGGCAACTTATTTAATAATAAATATAAGAAAACGAAAAGCACGAGAGAGACTGGCACGTGGCAGTCAAAGTGTTAACGAAAGTGTTGAGTAACAAATATCTTCTTATAAATTCAAGATGAATGGTTTGAACCTGGAACTGGGAGGTGTGGACACATTCATTAATACAGTGCACGCCGGAAACCCGGAAACAATTGCATTGCTGCAAAAAGCCGCGGCAGACTGCTTAGAGAAAGGTGAGGAATGAAAAATATGGATACTGATAATAAAACGGAATAACTAAATGCAAGTTCTACAGTTTATTTTGCTTGATTCGTTTCAGCGAAAACTATGACCGAGGAGTGCAAGATGGCATTTGTTTACACCGATTGTTTCCTGTCCAAACATTGAAATGAATTTTAATTAGGATCATAACAGTATGCTGTCGATGCAAAAATTTTTTTAAATATCCATCGGACACGTGTATACATTTTGTTACTTCGAAAGATTGTGCTTGGAGCATATCTCTCCGACACCTAATAAACAAAATTCGAGTGTGTAATGATTTATACATTTCTTCATTTTTCCATTCGATGAAGAAAATCAAATGAATAAGAGAGAAATGTTCCGCTAATTATCCATTGTCAATATGTTATTGTAGAATATCCTCGCAAAACTTGATGCAGTTCATTTCCACATTGTCCATATGTTTTGTAAATATTTGTGTATGTCTATATGCGTCGTTAGAAATATTAACAATCATGTTATTCGCATCATACATAAAAATACGCAATAATAATCGGCTGGATTCTGTACCTCGTAAACAATACCGACTATACTTCCCAAAACTTCCTAACCTCTTGCTCACGCGAAACTCGCTAAATTCACGACACCCACACAAAAGAGAGACCGAGACGGTAAACGTTCCGTTCTCCCACGAAAATCATCCAGCCACCTCGCGGAATAATTTAGAAAGGATCCACTGTATCGACTTACCGTCCCCATCGATCCTGAAGGTCATTTTTAAAGGTCTTAGGGGCATTTCCTTCCCTCGAACGGCACGGGTTCCTTCGCCTCCCTTGGGCACAGCTCACAGGGGTAGCACTAATTTATTATAAACAGAGGTCACGAAACGGAAGCCAGCGCGACAGTCATCCTCCGTGACTTTGGGTAGCGCGAACCTCTCTGAAGTAAAACCTTTCTTAGGCGCACCGCGTACGTAATTGCTGGCCAGTGAATGAGTCTGATCCGTCACGCTCCGAGGTGAAACGTTATTTGAGTAAAAGGCGTCTCATTTCAAACGTTAAAACGACGTCTTTTTAGGGCGTAAGACTTTCAGATCTAAAATAAACGTTAAAAAGAAGTCTTTATGACGTCGTAATCAAACAATGCGCCACAGGTTGGCCATCCCTGTCCTGAGTGGTACCTGGTCCCCAGACCTGTTCCACGAATTACCATGGCGGCCGCGCCTCGCGACCGGAGGTGTTTGAAACATCCCCAGGGGACGACCAACTACCCACGGACCCCATATTTGGAATGAGAGTGCACGACCCCGAAATAGTGCGATGTTCGAAGGGGGTCTTTGTCCTTCTTCGACGCCTCCGGGTTCTTCAGCCCGTGTGCAGTAGTCCCATTTGTTTACATTTCACATTGTGCTTTATAAAGGTACCATAGATTGTGAATTTATAAGGATCAGATAAATTTTCTCCTGGAGGCTTTGTAAAATTAAGAAACAAATTTTATTCAAATAGCGATTTCTCAGAAATTTAGAAGAATAATATACTGATTAAGCTGAATGTATTCCGTTCCAAAAAAATTTGCTAAAAGTTGTTAAATTTGTAAATATGTTTAAAAAATAGTAAAAAAAAAGCTATTAAATAAACGAAAAGTATAGCACATTATACGTTATTAAAAAAGATTACACGTTAATATCCTACACCGCAAATTTCACGTCGATATCTTTAATAGCTTAGAAGTTATACCAAAATGTCACTAAATTTCGCGTTTTAGACCACTGTGCCGGCGCGGCGACGGCGATTGTCCGTGACTCTTTCCCATGCACTGTCCTTCCTTGGCCGGCAATGAAATGGGTAGCAAATGAATATCTTCGTCTCGCAATCAGAGATCCCGAACACATTCACGGGATTCCCGGACATTTTCGGGAATTCCCGTCCCGTCCCGCGCACCTCTACTAATTAATATTAATTATAAAGTATAATCTGAACAAGACTGAATGTCGCTAGCTACTGAGATTTTCATATACGTAAACGAAAGGGTTAAGTGCAACATATGTTCTGTGCACAGAACATGAAGATTAATTTTAACGAAGTCACCTGTTTTTACCAAAGCAGTATATGTAACCATATATATATATTGATGGATCTGTCCCATGGGTCTTGACTTGAGCCTAGGTATTCGATTTTCTGAATACAAACTTACGACGACACCTTAAAAACTGATGTATCATTGTATTTACTCGTTTTGTCGAGCTTGGAATGAGAGGTGTGCTGCCAACCTCACAGTACTATAAGTTGGAACACGAGGATGTTCCTCATTTTTGTTCCATGAAACAGTGAACAAAAACCGTACATCATTTTCAAAAATGGGTCTTTAGTTTCCCAATTGCTGCATCATGTACAAGCATCCTACGTCTTCAAGCTTTAAAACGAGTCAAGGCTTATGGTTGTGCTATTTGTTTTTCGGAAACGATCGCACTTTGAATAACGAGAATTCTACAAGGTAGTCGAACGTGCAGCGTTTAAATACTTTTCGGATCCACTGTTTGATTGATTCGTTTGATGGTGGTAATCCTAGACAGATCAACGAAAACAACAGTGTAAAACTTTAGTCCGAGTAGATCGCGGAAATAACAAGCTACGCGACGTAGTCCGTAATGCCGCTGCCTCGATCCCATAATTTCGCCGTAAACAGGCTCGACCCGTGATTGCAAACAATCATCTGACGTGACGATTCTGACACGCGCCGAACAGTAATGAGAACGTTTCGGGTGTACTTGGAACAGGCTTACGTAAGTCAATATAAATCGGGGAATTATCTCGTTTCCTGTTGTACAGTGTCAAGCCGTGTACACCGGCTAATCTGTCCCTATATAAATATCGTTCCCGTGGGAAGCGCGATCACTAGTTCAGCGGGACTAATCAGCGAAATCCGACGCGTTGGTCAAGTTTCAATACCACTGATGCTGTTAGAAACATGAAGATTGTCATCGCTATATCTTGCTTATTAGCCGCCGTGGTGAGTGGTCCTCAGTTTAGATCCTGTTAAGGGGGCCGGCGCGGCCATGCGTGTGCCCGCACACATTGCTAAATTCGCATATACGTATATGCAATTATAAGGTTCACGATTTTTCGAAATTACGCTTCAGCATTGCAATGAGTAGTTCAAAAGTGATCAATTATGATTCCTAAAAGTCAGCTACAGGCGGGTACGGTGCCCAAAATGCATTTTTTTACGTTATAGAGGAATAATTTGTAATATTCGGCGGAGAGAAATATCAATTCGGCCTGTCAGAAACAACAATACAGCACCTCGAGGTTTCGAAATTTTGCACTAGTGGCATGACAATCTCGTTCCTAAGTAGCACGGTACAAATGTTCCCATAGAATATGGCTGATAATGCAGGTCGTACGTTATACCGTTATACCGTTATTAGAGTAATTTATAATATTCGGCAGATATTGCCTGTCCAACACCACTGGTATTGGCCTGTCACGAGGCAACCGAAGTAAGCAAGACGTCAGAAGATGGCCGCTTCGCGTACCAGTGTTTTTGTTCAATAAATTTAGTGTTTGCATGGACGATGGACACTGTATTATCGATGGACAATATAATATCGACCTGCATGATCAGCCGTATTCTATTCAAAAATGTGTACCGTCCAACTCAGGAACGAGATTGTCATGCCACTAGTGCAAAATTTCGAAAGCTCGAGGTGCTGTATTGTTGTTTCTGACAGGCCGAATTGTTATTTCTCTCCGCCGAATATTACAAATTATTCCTCTATAACGTAAAAAAATGCATTTTGTGCACCGTACCCGCCTGTAGCTGACTTTTAGGAATCATAATTGACCACTTGTGAACTACTCACTGCAATGCTGAAGCGTAATTTCGAAAAATCGTGAACCTTATAATTGCATATACGTATACGCGAATTTAGCGATGTGTGCGGGCACACGCATGGCCGCGCCGGCCCCCTTAATCCGACGATCTAGCTCGTTCATTTATTCTCAGTACAGTACTGTCTCGATGCACGTGAAAACTTCGGAACCGATATGTTTGCGGTGCTCCGCGGCTATTCTCGGAAAACGACATATATCGAGGCAATACTGTATTCACTTCCCTTTTTCGTTGATCGTCCATCGCGAAAATGAATGAATCTATCTTGATTCTTCCCGGATTGAGGAACACAAGAAAAGAGTAGTTGGACGAGGTATTTTTTATTCAAAGCAGAGCAACAGCCTGTACAGTCTAGTGAAGCGTGTGCCATGTGTTCATTTCATTGTCAATGAATCTAAGAATAAAAGTGGTACTATGTTGCTCTGGTTACCTACCGCGAATTGAATTAAATAATACGTTTATCGGCCGAAAACCTTTATCCACTTTGTTCCCAGGTTCCGGCGTACGGTTCTCTGGACGCGGATTCGGTAATAGGCAAATATCTGGAGTACTTGATGCCAAACGTGCAACCTTGCATAGGAGAATTCAAGATCACAGAAGGTGAAGAAACGTTAGTCGAAAGACACAGAAGAAATCAGGTTTGACAAGAAGACAAAGGGAAATAAAACGGATGAACGTTTTCTCGTTTTAGATCAAATCCAGAACTTGAAGCAATTAGGTGACTTGGACCCGAAAGAGTTAGGTTGCCTGAAGGCGTGCGTTATGAAGCGATTGGGCATCGTAAGTGATTCGTTGAAGATAATACGTATACGTTTACAGCTAGTTCGATGAACACTGATCAGCAACCTGCGGATTTGATGCATTTATGAGAAGAATCAGTAGGTGCAATTTAAAACGTTGAAAGTAGTATTAAGAGACTTTAGAAATAATGATACTTTCGTTTACAACTTACACAAATTACCGTTGTATAAATTTCTTACAGTTGATGCCAAAAAGTTATATTTTGCTTAAAAATCCGCAGTCTACTGATTATGTCCTGATATATTGCGAATTAACCGTTTCTTTCTGCACCAGCTGACTGGACTCGACTTCCATATGGAACCAATCTATAAAATGATCGAGACCATACACAAAGGGAACCAAGCGGAGATAACCGAGGTGACGGCCATCGCTGAGAGCTGCTTGCCTCTTAGTAAGTCACAATTTAAGTCTTGATCTAAGCCGGACGGAGCTGTACGGGGTCCCATGTAAATCATCGACACAGATTTTTCCGACACGGTTTTCACCGACAACATTTCACCTGCTCCAGATTTGACCGACAATAGCTTTAACCGACAACGAATTTGATCCACAACGACTTGAGACACAGTATGATAATATTGTATGTTGAAACATATGATAATACTGTATGATAATGCATACTGTGGTCGTCTTGAGTTGTTGTGGATCAAATTCGTTGACGGTCAAAATCGTTGTCGATGAAATTCGTTGTCGGTTAAAGGCATTGTCGGTCAAATCTGGAGTCGGTGAAATGTTGTCGGTGAAAACCGTGTCGGAGAAATCTGCGTCGGTGATTTCCATGGGACCCAGCTGTACGATCTTCGTCAGTTTGTTCGCCCCCTCCATTGTCTACCCTCTCCAGAGTAGTGTAAAGTGTAAACATGTCAGGTTATCCGATATTTGAGTCTCTCGCCGTATTATTTTCTTCATAGCTACAATCTTCTTCGTCCTTAGTAATTTCCTAGTAGAAGAAAATCTATATTTATAGTATGCCTATAGTTACTTTACTAGGAAGTTACATTGACTTGATAACAGGATTGAAATGGATACCTTTGGTGTCTTATTTCTACCACAGTTGTTATAACGCAAGCGATTAAACAATCTTTTTACTAGTTACATCGTTGAAGATAGCTAAGCGCATGTACAGTTAGGAGCGAAACTGCTCACACACACTTTAAGTCAGAATAACTTTTTCATGAATGAACCAAACGACTTGAATTTATCTGTAAGTCTAGAAGAGATTAGTTTAGTAAATGACGCCTAAAAAATATGTTGAAAAAATGCACTACGTCGGAATTGTGAAAAACAATAGTAAAAATTGATTTTCACTTTTTTAATTAGGCCAATAACGACAATTTAAAAGATGAGTTTGGTCAAATTGTATAAATTATATACGCACCGAAAATTTCATTGAAACTGGTTAATTGGTTTACGAGTTACAAATGATCAAAAGTGGTAAAAATTGCAATGTTTCAAGATTCTCAGTAAAAACCACTTTTGATCGTAGATAACTCGTGAACCAATTAACCAATTGCAATGAAATTTTCGGAGCGTATATAATTTATACGAGTTGACCAAAGACATCTTCTAAATATTCGTTATTGGCGCAGCTAAAAAAGTTGTAAAAATCAATTTTTACTATTGTTTTTCACAATTCCGACGAAATGCATTTTTTCAACATATTTTTTAGACGCTATTTACTAAACTAATTCTTCTAGCCGTACAGAGAAATTGAAGTCGTTTAGTATATTCATTGAAAAGTTATTCTGACTTAAAATGTGTGTGATCAGTTTTGAATGAATTCCATTTTTTAATGCGACACGCTCTTTCGTTACAGTCAATGGACTAACCGACGAATGCGCCATCGGTAACACGTATACCGACTGCTGTATTGATAAGCTTTTCAATTAGAATATCTGCCCACGGAAGGCCTGTAAGTTGTAATCGTTCGGCGTCGACCACATGCACAACAATCAAGAAAGAGATGTAGAAATCGTGCATCGTGCATCCTTTTCGTCCTTCTGTAGAAACTATTAGGTACTCTTCAACACTACCTTTCTAACGAGTAAATTGTATTCTAATGTGAAACAATTAAATGAATTCTATAAAAGTGTGACTTCTTCTTCCGTACATTCTCTCTAAAGAATGATCCTCTCCCGTATTATTCGTGCATTAACAGTCATAATTATCCGTGAAATAATTCCAGACCGTTCGCAGGCCCTTCTGTTTCATTAATAAGAATGGGATGAAGAAGCCAGACGATTGTTCGGACCACTTAACCGGACACCGGCCAGCACTTATGAATAAACAAAGCGACGTTAACGCGTTATGAATAATCAAGCTGCACTTGGGACGCGGCCACTATATGCATTTTAACGCGGGACCATCTAATGCTTCCACCACCGTATATGCATCATTGGGTATCAATAATTTAATCATGGAAAATATTCGTCTGATCCTTTGGCATTCCCTTTAAGGTGCATCATGCATACAGTGTGAATCACAATAATATTCGCACACTTTTAATAGGACGATAGCTTTTTTATTATCGGACCTCACGACGTGGATCTTTTAGAAGTTAGAACAATTAGTTTGCTACTATTAGTTACTATTTAAGAAAGGACAAAATAGTATTCTCTCCGTAACTGGCGCAGAGATCTCTACCGTAACTGTGAAAATTTTATATCGGTGAGACTCGCACTAGCGCAAGCGAAGCAAAAGATTGCGACTCTACGAATTTCTCATGAAACTTTTAGCATCTTTGACCTTTATTTATTTTGTTATTTCACGTACGTAAATGTTTGATAAAAATTAATATATGCTCACAGCGCACAGTTTCGATCAAAAGAACAAACAAAGCAAACTTGCAAAAATTAACCTCTCAACGTTTCGATCCGGATTTGGATCATTTTCAAGAGAATTGCGTCTGAAAATATATCCTGAATTAATATAATAAGTATTTAACAAGGGGAAAACACTGATTGTAAGATCAACTTATGGATAACGTACTTGCTATGTATACACAATTGTTAAAAGAGTATAATAAACCATTGACCGAGTTCCATACTGGCCTAAATTGAACTGAAGTAAAGACCGTTAAGAGAGAGCAACACACAAATACTGGAACGATGCATTTTGACATTCAACCAATCATGTACAATGATCGACAATTATAGACAGAGAACCTAATTTACAACACAGAATACTACTGGAAACAATTCACATGATTAAACAACAAAGCGTAAATCTTAGGTACGAAACGCCAAAGATTCATGAATATTACGCAACATTACTAAATCAGTAATGTATTTATGATGAAGTTTCTACATACGTATATACAAAGTATTGTTCTATTCTACATATAAACACTATGTGTTTTATAACATCTATGGTCAAAACTATTGAATGTCAATATTCTTACCATTTCTAGTAAATGGTATTCATTTGGATGTGTTTTGTTGAGATGGCCAATTTATCAATTTGAATTCACCGCCAAGAATCGATTCCACAACGTGTCGATCATTGTACATGATTAGTTGAATGTCAAAATGCGTCGTTCCAATATTTGTGTGTTGCTCTCTCTTAACGGTCTTTACTTCAGTTCAATTTAGGCCAGTATGGAACTCGGTCAATGGTGTATTATAAGCTTTTAACAATTTTTGTATACATAGCAAGTACGTTATCCATAAGATGATCTTACAATCAGTGTTTTCTCCTTGTTAAATACTTATTATATTAATTCAGGATATATTTTCAGACGCAATTCTCTTGAAAATGATCCAAATCCGGATCGAAACGTTGAGAGGTTAATTTTTGCAAAGGCTATAGCCGGGTTTGATAGTGAAATCGGCCCCCAGCGGGATTTTAATCGGACTTGGACCATTCGATAGCCTACCCAAAAAAACCCATCTCTGCCAAGTTTCAGCCCCCTATCTCATCTGTAAGGATAGTTATCGAGAAAAATGGAAAAACCAGTTTTTGGCCCATTTTCCCTATTTATTGACAATTAAAAATTCTGAAAAGAATCTGACACATTTCGGATACCAAGCCACATATTAGGTATCATTTCCAGATTTTTCCGCTGCAAGCTCTGCTTGTAAAAAATGAAAAACACGAAGAAAATCGAAAGAAATGCAGATTTCATATAGAAATCTAAAAGGTGCTACTCCAGATTTAATTTAGCAATGAGATATTATCAAAGGTATTATGCTCAAATTTTTTCAGATTTTTGCGAGTGGTGCGTCATAGTTAAAAAAAATAAAAACCGTTTTTTTTCGGCGTTTTTCCTAAGTTATACTAATATTTTCACAGTCACAAAAATATATTATGTGATATTAAACGTTCCTACGATCAGAAAAGCACCTCCCAGACTTTAAAACTTGCCTAATACGAAAAACGAAAATGGGTCAGAAACTGGTTTTTCGATTTTTCTCGATAACTACCCTTACAGATGAGATAGGGGGCTGAAACTAGGCAGAGACGGTTTTTTTTTTGGTACGCTATCGAATGGTCCAAGTCCGATTAAAATACCGCTGGGGCAGATTTCACCATCAAACCCGGCTATAGCCTTTGCTTTGTTTGTTCTTTTGATCGAAACTGTGCGCTGTGAGCATATATTAATTTTTATTTGACCTTTATCATCTTCATTGATAAACCTATTAAAAAAAACAGTTAGGATTGGGATACGTAAAAATTTTACTTTTATCCAGCTATAGAATCACAGCTTTTACCACCGTGCAGCACGATTGGTTGAAATAGAATCCTCGATGGCTCATCCCCGGTCGCATTTTCCACGAGAAGCATTGTTCTATCGCTTTGCAATTCCATAAAATGCGGTTTCGTCCCAACGATCGATGCCACGGCGTAACATAAGATCGTGTCGAAGTTATGACACGGTTTCGAGGAAGCGCGTTCAAGCTTTAACACGATGAAGACGAGCGATGATCGCATTCGCGTACGCGACTCACGTTGTAAGGCGGTATAATGTACCCCGTAATGGTCGAAGTTGCCTGGCATACACCGTGGAATAAAGTTACGGTCGACCTTACGCAGAGGACTTGGGAGAGACACTTTTGCAAATGGTCGGCTTTGCGAGCGATTACAGACGCTAGCTACATTTCCGATGGAACTGCCGGCGAACCCGTAGAATGCTAAGCGAACCTCGGATCTACGGGAAAAAGGATCGAGACGCGAGATCATCGTGCAACGAATGCGGGCTATGGTGGTCCTTATTGTTCGACTTTTTCTCTGGTCTTACCATCCTCAATTTGCAAAAGGAAAGAATCGGACAAACGGAAGCCATTCGCGTTGAAGTTTTAAGACTTTAATGTACCTCGTTATTTCGGAAATATTGTTGAACGTTTTTAAATAAAAGACAACGTCTCGAATAAACAACGACGAGATTTATCGGTTACTTTTAAAAAAAGACGTCGTAACGAGGGACAGAAAAATTGAGACATTTTATTTTACGTAAGAGTCGATTCCGCGGACAGGTTGCGGAGAATAAAGGAAAATGTCAATTACGGGGCAATCGCTGTATTGTTAGTTAAACAAACCGCTCTGTATCGCTTGCCTGCGCCAGCGAACGTGCCGACCGAACAACGACGCAAGAATTTCCTTTAAATTTGATACGTTTGTCAACCGTATCGGCCTTCCCGATGGAAATATAAAGCCTGCTGGCACGCAACGAATCTTTACTGTTCGCAAAATATTCACTGAGACACGGAGTCTTCGTCTGTTCCACGAATTTGTTTCGCGACATCGACACCTCGTACCATGAACAGCATTCTCATTTTCGTCTGTGTCCTCGCCAGCTGTGTAAGTACGAGTACTATCATATTTTCTGAATTACAATTAAAAATCGTTTTATTATCATACGATACACCCCGCGACAAAACGCGATAAGACACCTCTAGATTTCTAATGTTCCTCAATACCAATGATGTATACAAAGAATTTCTATATAGATCTGTATATATTTTTTTTGCAGCAAAGAACAATTCAATACCTTTTATAATAACATCACGATATTTGAATAAAGATGAAAAATACGGTTTTTTTTTTAAGTCATGTTTGTTAGAAACTGTGCGTCTACGAGAAAAATTAAGGGCAGATTCGAAATCAGCGCAAAAGACTCTATAAGAACCACCCAACAGTAATTGTGGAACAAATTTGGTGTGTTGGACAGTGTAATTAAATCACTATTCTTCTTCACCATGTTTTATCGTTTTGACGCACCTGTTTTTCATGTAAACTGATATAACTCCTAAGACACAACGTAAATGTACTTCGTATGTTACTAAACAGAGCATACTCTGTACAGATCTATATACAAAAACTTTGTACACATCATTGGTATTGAGATACATCAGAAATCTAGAGGTGTCTTATCATTCTGTCGCTGAGTGTGATGTACTTAATGATAATATTCACTCGAGAAACACTTTGTCCGTCTTTTAGCACTGTTTTTCAATATTATGTATTCGTTAGCGTGGACCACAATTTAATTACACTGTATGATTCAGGTGACCATCCGAGGATTTGAGATACAACGAATCGCAGACCTGTTAGACATACCCCGCGACGAGTTGATCGAATGCGCGCAGAACAATAATATACATAATGGTATGAAATATGTTTATCATATCAATCCCGCTACACCCGCTACATCGTGATTATGAAACCGGAAATTATCGCAGCTTAAATATAAGCGGTTTTTCGAAAATCGGGTATTTAATGTTCGAATTCTCCTTGGATCCACAGTATGTCGGGAACAAGCTTTCGTAACAGTATTAATTAATTAATTAATTAATATTGTACTTTTGGCGACTACGGAATTACTGTCATATGGATTCAAACTGAGAATAATCTCACTGTGATTGACGCAATGATTGCCCGCGAGGTCACGTATTGCAATCTGTAGCATATACTTACGTGGTCCGAAGCTGTAAACTCGATTATAATTCTGTTCGTATTTCGAATTTTGTGTTGGAACTCGGAAAGTAAATTTGTAAGATACTGCATTATTGCTTTTTGAAGAAAAGAGTCGATTTTGTCCGAACCGATGTTCCGACCATTAACAATCTCTTACAGTCTCTTACCTTGTCTTCCTTACTTTTCAAAAAATTTGTAGCCGACCTCGCGAGGATTCCGCAGCTTTTACGAAGCATCGATCCGGATTCAAATGAGGAGACACTGATACACAACTTTGGCTGCTTCATCGGCTGCGTCTTTGAAAAGGGGCAAATCGTAAGTATTCTTTGCGGCTCAACTATCAATTCTTCTCGTTCACTTTTTATTCGAACGCATTCGTCAGGCTCAAGAGTTTTGGCAATTGTTTCAGATACAAGATAATAAAATTCAAGTAAACGCTGTGCAGGGATTTATAGAAGAGAACAACTTTCCCATCAGTTCCGAAATGAAGGAAAATCTCAATGGCTGCATTAGTGAAGGTAAGTTTAAAGATATGTCTCCTGTTTACACTTTTAAAAATTCTTTAAAAATGGTAATAGATAAGTAAACATATTTGATTGGATTTCTATTTGACCATGGAAGTCTATACACGTGTGTAAACATGGAGTCACGATTATAGCATGTTGACTAATAAACCAACAGCGATAGCGATTCCAATAGTTATGATATGCTACTTTGTTCTCACAACTGTTTGCCTCCTTGATGTGACTAAATAAAAAAACGTGTTTACAACTTGTCCATTACCGGACCGGAGAAGAATAACAGGAATAAGTTACTATTATCTCGTTTCGGTTTATTCTCGTTTCCGGAAATTCTACTTATGTAGAAATGAAAACATGTAAACTACTATTATGTACTGCTATGCACTTTTTTTCAATGTTTCAGCGAACAAGAAATCCGACAAGTGCGAAACAGCTTTCGACTTCACGATGTGTATTTTTGAGCAATTGTTTGGATAAGATCGAACGATTGTTTACTGACTGATAAGAGAGCATCGAATATTATGAAATAATGGCAGAATTGTAAATTGTCAGAAAAGAATTGTAAACTGTCAAGCAGCACCTTCAAAATTAATAAACTGATCCTCTGATAAAAGTGTAACAAACCTTTTAATCGCTTCATTATACTCCAATAACATCGTTATTAAATAGTACTACAACTTTTCGAAATTGTTTAAAAGATGACAATTGAATTTCTTATTTCTATATTTTCAATTTAAGATTATAATTTAATAAATTCTCTATAAAGAACCACCTTGTTATATACTTCTCTATTTTTAATTAAATGTCATAATAATGTATGCTACATAAACCAAACTAGGTTTACGGCATTAATAAATAAATAATTAATTAATTAAAGAACCACTTGTCAGTAGACTGAATTTGATATACAATGTATTAATCAATACTTTAATTTTTTAATTTGAGCAAAGTTCTCGATGTGAAAAATTTCAAAAACGTTTTCAAAAAGGAATTGAGTTGACCAAAGCAAAATCTATAAGACGATTTATTTATTATTTATCAGAACGCGAAATGGATGTTCCGCAGCATAATAGTCAACAAACTTGGATTTTCCAAACACTGTTTATGGGAATGTTTCCGATTGTTGGAAATATCGATACCAACTAAAACGTGGAACAGTTTGCGTTTCGCGAGAAGTAATGTTTTTCTATTTTCATAATCACTGACTAGATCATTCGATTTATCGGAAACGTAACCGCTCAGTGATATAACCCGTGCAACTTTAACCTCGGCTCCTCGGATATATAAAGTATTGCGATCGACCAGTTTGATGTCAGTCGATCGGATTAATTAATCAAGTGTCGTCAAGATACAGGAAATCAGGAAACCATCACAATGAAATTTTTGCTGTTGTTTATGTTCGTTGCCGTCGCCTTGGTAAGTACTCAACTTTTACTCGAAATCGAAGAAGACCGTGACAAATAAAAGAATACAATTTTGTACGACAATGAAGGCTATTTTTGACAATCATTTGAATTTTGTTTGTTTCAGGCGAACCAGGACGCCAAGGTTGGTCCAGAACAATTGACACGATCCCTAGCCAGAGCATTCCACATCGACCCGATGGACAGTCTTGAGTGTGTTCGTAAATCCGAAGTAACAATGGGTAAACATTTGAATTACCTTGAGAGTGTCAATATCTACAACATTCCTACAGGGATTCTATTTGTATTAGTTTATGAGATACAGTTTTGCCTTTACTTTAATTTTCATAAAATATTAGGTCGCTCAGACAGCCATTTCTTAAGGGAAAATGAAAGCCAATTTTTTACCATTTCGAATAAGTTTTATGACATTTTGTTCTATGATCTGTTGCAATTTTCAGGCAACTTAATACTAGGTTTACGGGACCCGTCCAAATGACGGGTTCTAATATTCTTAATTTGCGGTTACATTATTTATTTACCAAATTTATTTCTTGGGTTATGTACTATTGGAAAACTGGCCAAAAATTTGGATAGACACATTCTTGTTATGTTTCTAAAATAATGCGAAAGTTATTTCTAGACCTCCGCAAACCAAGTCTTGAAGACCCACGCTCGTGGAATTTCTGTTTTCTATTAGCCTGAGATGTGTTATATGACCCTTTACTTTTTAATTTTATTGGAACGCGGAGTTTGAAAATGTTTAAACCATGGGCGAGGAGTTAAAGAATAAATTAAGAATTTCGCACTTTGTTACAGACGATCTGCAATATCTGGAGGAGGTCATAGAATTGGGCGACAATGAAGTTACGGACATGAAAAGTTTAAAGAAAGCGAGTTGCGTATTGGTCTGCTGCGCTCAAAAAAGGGGATTTGTAAGTCTCAGCCTCTATCGAGATCAATACGAATAAACAGATGCGACGATAACTTTGAATCAATGATTACAGATGGTAGGAGCAGTGGTACAAGAGGAAGAAGTATTCAAGTTTTTCCAAAATATCGGTATTCCGGGAGATATAGAGATCCAAATGCGCAATATCGTGCGTATTTGTAACGAACAAGGTATCTAATCACCTACACATACTAAATAATGATTATTCATAAGCACCAAGTAACGTGAGAATAGTATAAATGAATTATTTTTAATGACCGGGGTTAACGTTAACTACGATCTACCATAATCGTATTTCTCTGTTGCTCTTGCCTAACACAAACGGATTATAATAACTGCTCTGAACGATACCGTTTCTGTTTCAGTGACGAATACATCCGACCAGTGTATGGCCGGCTACAAATTTCTCAAATGCGCGTACCAAAAAAGTCAGCTGATAGTGCAACACAAATGAATGGCCGTTGTTAATGTGCAAGAAAGCAGCGCGGTTCTTCCTCGTGATGTACATTTGAACAAATGGTCGGTGAACGAGTTGTTAATGAAAAAAAGAAACAACACCTTGCCTGTTTCAATAAAAAAAGCTCATTTTTACGACTGTTATTAAAGGACCGCAAACAGACTTCTATGTGAATATGAATACACCGTGTACAGTTGCGTAAGATTGGAGGAAGTGCACGTTCAACACGCAATTGTTAAACAATATCCGGCTCCTTGTGTGAAAATAAGACTGCTGTATGTATAATGTAATGGTTGTATATAATTCGTCAGAAATTATTCTCCGAAATGTAGTCTCGAACGCGAATTAAATAGCTTTATTCTTGAAATCTCCTGTCAACATCCGAAACCGTCCGTTCGACGACATTACGGATTTAAGTCTTATGTACTCAACCAAGATGACTAGATTATTTAAAACCTTTCTGTATTTAACATGTTTGCACAACTTCTCATTTTGTAATATTTGTAATATATGAGAAATGAAAAATAAGAAGAATGAGAAATTTTGTTATATTTTTTGGAGGGACTAATAAATTGTTGAAAGAAATACAGTAAATGGGTAACCGGTTGACTACACTTAGGTTAAATCAATTTATAATTAACAGAAATAAAGTACTATTATCTCGTTTCCGGAAATTCTACTTATGTAGAAATGAAAACATGTAAACTCCTATAATGTACTGCTATGCACTTTTTTCAACGTTCAGCGAACAAGAAATCCGATAAGTGCGAAGCAGCTTTCGACTTGACGATGTGTATTTATGAGCAATTGTTTCGATAAGATCGAATGATTGTTTAATGACTGATAAGAGAGCATCGAAAATCACGAAAGAATGGCATTGTAAATTGTCAAACAACAAATTTAAAATTAATAAATTGATCCTCCGATGAAAATGTAGCAAATGGATTTTTGTGAACTTATGAAATCACTTTTTCGTTGAAATGTCTTCGTAACCCACTCGTTTGAAGGAATATTTCATTCTCATATACATATAAAACACATTATAAATAATCAATAATGAAGTATGTGAACGTTTACTTAACGTATATCACTTGACGAACAATCACTTGACGTATCGCTGCGATTGTTGCTGGCACTCCTTCAGGCTATGTGTGACTGTAATGTAATTTAAATTAGATATCTATTTTCCATAATTACATTTTCATTTACACAGGAAGTAAGGCAAGTATTTAATCTTTTTATCTTACTTCTCATCAACGAATTTTTTAACTACTGGTGATAAAAATAAAAAATATAAGGTATCACCAGTAGTTAAAAAATTCGTTGATGAAAAGTAAGATAAAAAGATTAAATACTTGCCTTACTTCCTGTGTAAATGAAAATGTAATTATGGAAAATAGTTTTCTAATTTAAATTACATTACAGTCACACATAGCCTACAAGGTGTGCGTTCTGAATGAATGAAGTATTGACCTTGTTGCTTGACAAGGAAAGTGCTGTGAGGGCTACTCAAGGTATAAAATATATACAATCAATATATTTTTTACATAACATGTAATTATAAATAAATTAATTCCGAATCAAAATTGACAAAAATATCTTCCAATTCTTTTCCAATGTCTTTATTTAACAAGTTTTGTCACCCATGTAAGCAGCCATTTTTGATTCGCTTCAAATGCATGGAAAAGCGTTCCGTTTCCAAGCGCGCATCATGCGCATTAACGAAACAGAACGATGTCAACGCGCGCAAAAGAGTGCCAGCGACAATCGCACCGGTACGTTGAGTGATCGTTCGTCAAGTGATATACGTTAAGTAAACGTTCGAATACTTAATTATGATTATTTATAATGTGTTTCATATGCGAGAATACAATATTCCATCACACTAGTGGGTTACGAAGTCATTTTAACGAAAAAATAATTTCATAATTAGTGTTCACAAAAATCCCTTTCTTGGAATTTCCGAGATGGTAGACAAATTTTGAGACCAGATTTGAAATCAGCGTGAAAAAATCTACCGGAAATGATGCGTCGCATGTTTAACAATAATTTCTTCTGCGCGTGGTATTGGAAAAACCACAATTTTCTTGAAATTGTGCAAGTTCAACGAATTTTCGCAAGGTTAAAAAAAGTTCGTACCACAATATCCATAATTATTTCGTGTTCTGCAAAGTTTCATCTTTCATTTAAAAAAAATTTCATCGCTCTATCTCATTTCTATCGAAAGTTCTTTGATTTTGACACGGAATTCATCGGCGGCAACTTATGTGGGGCGAAGATATTTTGCTTTCTGGTTCGAAAAAAACGTCAATGTTCGAAACTTGAAAGGGTGGCTTCTCAAGATAAAAGTCTGCTCTATCGCATGGTATAGATTGATTTTCCGCTGGACCCTTATTTTTTAACATAAACTGAAAAATATCCTCACAAATTGGTGCAAAAGTGGTGTCCCTCCGTCTCTAATGCTTGTTTAAACATGTTTAAGCAAACACAATGTATTAGTATTTCGTATCACTGCATTCGGGAAAGTCTACAGAATCTTTTGCTGTTAAGAACAATTTAATATCTTTTATAATAACATCACAATATTTGTTTAAATTTGAAAAATACATTCTTTTTTTCAAAGTCATGTGTCCCAAAAACTGTACGTGTAGGAGAAAAAATTAAGGGCAGATTCGGAATCAGCGCGAAAAACTATGTAAGATCCACCCAACAGTATACTGGAATCATAAAACAAATTGAAATTTGTTGGACAGTGTTATCAGAACGCGAAATGAATGTTGCGCAGCATAATAGTCAACAAATATTTATGCATACGTTTCCGATTGTTGGAAATATCGATAACAACTAAAAACAAATCCGTTGTGTTTCTTCGACAGATTCTACAAAACTTAGAACAGTTTGCGTTTCGCGGAGAGTAATATTTTTCTATTTTCATAATCGTTGACCAGTGATCTTTCGCTTCGATTTATCGGATACGTAACGCTTCTATGACATAACTCGTGCTACTTCAACCTCGGCTCCTAGGATATATAAAGCATTGCGGTCGATCAGTTTGATGTCAGACAATCTGATTAACTGATCAAGTGTCGTCAGGATACAGGAAATCGGGAAACCATCACCATGAAGTTTTTGCTGTTGTTTATGTTCGTTGCTGTGATCTTGGTAAGTACTCAACTTTTACTCGAAATTGAAGAAAAACGTGACAAATAAAAAACATAATTTTTACGACAATGAAGGATATTCGACAATCATCTGAATTTTGTTTGTTACAGGCGGACGAGGAGTCCGAGACTACTCAAGAAAGAGCGGCCCAAAACTTAGCCAGAGTATTCCGAATCGACCCGAAAGACAGTCTTGAGTGTATTCGTAAATCAGAAGCAACAATGGGTACACATTTTCAATTACCTTGAAAATATTAACAACTACGATATTGCTACAGGGAATCCTGTAGTATTAGTTCATGAAATAAAGTCTCGTCTTTATTTTGATTTTCATAAAATATTAGGTCGTCCGGACAGTCATTGCTTAAGGAAAAATGAAAGCCAACTTTTTACCATTTCGAATAAGTTTCATGAATTGTCATGTGTTCTATGATCTGTTGCGATTTTTCAGGCAACTTAACACTAGGTTTACGGGACCCGTCGAAATGACGGGTTCTAAATCTCTTCATTTGCGATTACACTCATAATTTCCTAGATTTAGTACTTGGGGCATGTACTATTGGAAAACTGGCCAAAAATTTGGACAGACACAATCTTGTTATGTTTATAAAATAATCCGAACGTTATTTCTAGACCCCATAAACCAAGTCTTAAAGATCCCACGCTCGTGTA
Source organism: Lasioglossum oenotherae (assembly GCA_028455765.1). Classification (NCBI taxonomy): domain Eukaryota; kingdom Metazoa; phylum Arthropoda; class Insecta; order Hymenoptera; family Halictidae; genus Lasioglossum; species Lasioglossum oenotherae. The sequence continues at coordinate 4,310,813 of CM052289.1, forward strand.
ATTTCTGTTTTCTATTAGCCAGGAATGCGTTATATGACTTTTTACTTTTTAATTTCATTGGAACGTGGAGTTTGAAGATTAGCGGAGAATTAAAGAATAAATTAAGATTTTCGCACTATGTTACAGAGGATCTGCGATATATGCAGGACGTCATGTTTTACAGCGACACTGAACCGACGGACATGAAAAGTTTGAAGAATGCGACCTGCGCAATGGTTTGCTGCGCTCAAAAAATAGGAGTTGTAAGTCCCAGCCTCTATCGAGATCAATACAAATATACAAAAGTGACGATAACTTTCAATCGATGATTACAGATGGTAGGAGGAGTGGTACAAGAAGAAGAACTGTTAAAGTTTTATAAAAAAATCGGTATACCGGACGATATAGAGAGGGAAATGCCCAATTTCATACGTAATTGTAAAGAACAAGGTATCTAATCACCTACATGTATAATGAATTTTTCATGTTAATTCCAAGGAACATGAGATAGATAACGATTATTTATAATCACCAAGTAACGTGAGAATAGTATAAATGAATTATATTTAATGACCGGGGTTAACGTTAACTATGATCTACCATAATCGTTTTTCCCTATTGCTCTTGCCTAACATGAACGGATTGTAATAACTGATCTGAACGATACCGTTTCTGTTTCAGTGACGGATACATCCGACGAGTGTATGGCCTACCAAACATTTATGAAATGCATGTACAAAAAAAGTCAATCGATGGTGCAACAAAAATGAATCGCCGTTGCTAGTGTGCAAGGAAGCAGCGCCGCTTATCTTCGTCATTATGTACATTTGAAAAAGTGGCCGGTGAACGAGTAACGAATTGTAAATGAAAAAAACGAACACCTTGCCTGTTTCAATAAAAAAGTTCGTTTGTACGACCGTTATTAAATGACCACAAACAATGTTCTATGTAAATATGTATACACCGTGTACAGTCGCGTAAGATTGGAGGAGGTGTACGTTGAAAATGCAATTGTTAAACAATATCTGGCACCTTGTGCGAAAATAAGTCTGCTGTATGTATGATGTAATGATTGTATACAATTCGTCAGAAATTATTCTCCGAAATATATTTTTAAACGCGAATTAAATAGCTTTATTCTTGAAACCTCCTGTCAACATCCGAAACCGTCCGTTCGACGACATTAATTTATAGTTATCCAAGAAAGTCGAAATGCGGTTTATTTGTCCACAAGAACACAGCGATATTTTTAAGACAAATTGACGCGTTGACGTAAGTGACTTTGTATGCATAAATA
>CM052289.1:4318822-4416836 GCA_028455765.1 Lasioglossum oenotherae
AACCAATTAACCAATTTCAATGAAATTTTCGGAGCGTATATAATTTATACGAGTTGACGAAACGCATCTTTTAAATTTTCGTTATTCGCACAGCTAAAAAAAGTTGTAAGAATCAATTTTTACTATTATTTTTCGCATATTTTTTAGATGTCAAATATTAATATGCATGAGAGGTAACAATAGTATTATAAATTTGATCATTATTAATTCATTTTCCAGGTGCACTTAATTCTATTCGAATAATTATTCTTTTAAACTAATTCTTCTAGCCTTACAGAGAAATTAAAGTCGTTTGTTCCATTCGTAAAAGAGTTATTCTGATTTAAAGTGTGTGATATCAGTTTTGCTCGTACAAACTGTATACTCCCTGTATCCTGGGATGAATTCAGACGACTTTCATTCTGCATAAAAATCAGAAATCTGGTCGTTAGATTGAACTGCTACGATCGTCAATTTTACGGAAGCTTGCAAGTGCTTGTTGGTTATCTGTAGTTAAAGAGCACTTAGAATAATGAAGTGAAATGGCTGTCAGGAAATCCTTTGAAAAGAGGCCAGATAAATCTGTGAACTGGCGAGGTCAACACTGGTAGGCACACATCTGGATAAGAGAAATCTTATCCGACTTACCTGAGTCGTTGACATCCATCCTATCTCTGTTATCGCCTCCGCAACCCGTGTATCTCGTGATACTGCATTCGCGAGAACAATTGCACTATTGTCGCTGGTAAGTTCACGTTTTCTCTATCCGTTGAACGGTGCAACAAACTTGTCTACCGTGCTATAATGCGACTTTTTTGTGAAATCACTTGTTACGTTGACGACCGAACGAAAGTTGCGACCGTAACAATAATAATATCGGGGTGATAGTGAAGGAAAAATAAATTTCGGACAGTAGAGAAGAATAGAATGTATAAATTCGAGCAAGTCAAGAAAATGACAAAGAGAAATAAGTGTAGTACGCAGCAAGGATCAGTGAGTAATAGAGACTGTTATTAAACCCAATCCAACCGTGTTAGTACAAAACCATCTGGTAGCAAGTGCGTGAATCATCGACAGAAATATTCAACTAAAGATCTAGCAACGATCTGGTCGGGTCCCACGGAGAAAAGTGTTGCCGTGTAATGTTCGTCATAAGCGTAATTTAAAGCAATAAAAACAAAAAATTTATATTATTTTCAACCTATTAAACATATTCGGATAGAACTCACCGGCGAGAGTTCTTTTAAAACGGTCTCTAAGCTAATCTATATCCTATTGTCATCATCGGAGATGCAACGCGGTAAGTTTTTGAATCGGCCTATAAAGACCGCGGGACGCTCGATCGTTGAAACGCGCCAAATGCGTGAAACTCGCGTAGGTTCCGGCATTTTTTCGCGCCACCCACGTATAGAAACGGGTTTCCTCTGGACGCGTATGAATGCCAGGCCATTCACTTAGCCGTGACTAGAAAAATCGCCGACATTGTTAATTACGATCCCGCGATACTCGTTCGCAGTTCCGCCGCGTATTGTCGGCAAACAAAAAAAAAAACCAGCGACATTAGACTCGCGAAAGCAGAACTACAAAATCGAAATGTTAGGCGTATTCTTTTCCGATTCGGATTAAAATGCGTAGGAACAAATATTTGGCCTGAATAAATTTGCACAATTCAATGGAAATGTATTCTTGTTGGCGAGGCAAACGAAATTGTCAATCATTCTCATTGTCAGGATTTGAGAAAACGTTCTTCGTAAAAGGTAAAAATCTCCATCACCAAAGGACTAGCGTTCACATCGTTGTACATTCTTTATATTGCTTTAATTTGCATAGGGAAAGTTTTATTATCATTTGGATACCTACTTCGGTGCAATAAGGATATAAAAAAGAAACTTCTCTTGCCCTTTCAATACAAAAATTGAGCCCTCAGCATTACGTGCATTAAAGCGAAGGAGGAGCTCATTACTGCGGCACAAAATTCACTAGACACATTATTAAAGTCCCTCAGTCACTGTCTGTACGAACTTCATTAATTATACGAATGTATATTGAGAAATTGACCGACTATAATTCGACCGTTTAACACTAACCGTACCCGAGCACAAAATACAAATACCATACATTGTTTTATAAAAATGACAACAATGAATTTACTGAAATCTCTTGCAATTTTTACAACAAATTCATTTATTAATTTCTAATGGAATTAGAAATGTTCATAATTTGAAATGTTCAAGAAATTCTGGAATATAAAATTCGACGGAATTCACTCTGCGACTTTCATTTATTTCAGACCTAAAAACGCTACCACCACGGAAATAAGGTTTTATTTAATATTCGACTTTCTTCAAATTCGTCTACAAAAATTGCAAATTGCATAGACAACCGCAGTCTAGTTATAAAGTAAAAAATGTGACACCGGTCATTTGGCCAGTCGTGGTACGGTTACTGTTAATAATAATCTTGATTTCTAGCGAGATTTGCAAAAATCGACATTGGAACCCGGCTAAGGAGAATGTTCGAACAAAATAGAATCAGTCGTACGAGGAATGTGTCAGACATTCGTCGGGTATAGTCATTCGGTATCGACGATAAAGAACTGAAATGTACGTAATGTTATTTGTTTTATCGTGTGAATCCTCCTCGTTGATCGGTTCGCATTGAGTCACAAAGTAGTATCGAATGACACGAAACACGCATGACTCCTTTGCGACGGATGGCAGTCTCATTGGCAGTCTCGTTTAAAGAACAACAGTTATGTAAATCGTGCACTCTCGCGCACGTGTCACCGCCTGATATTAAACAGTGAATAAACTCTTGTTGTTCGCATTGAACAATGTAACAGCACGGTTAGAGAATAATACGCCGATCATTTCTGATCCTGAGTGAACAATAAATAATCCTTACCTCGATAGTTCCACACCATTCCTTTGTCGCAAACACGGTGCGTTTCACGCTTCATAAATCACTTTCGAAGTACACGCAATTTCAATGAAAAACATAACGTCGTCCCTGTTCGAACGAAAAATCGAGACGAATTTGATGGACGTACCCGCCGCGGATGAAAACACGTACGAATTAACACCCGGTAACGCAAAATATTAAAAATCTACGCGAGAACTCAACAGTCTGTAACACCTGTTGCATTGACAAACACGAACTGGAATGTATGACACAAATTTTATCGAGCCTGGACTCGATTTGCACGCGTGCTGCCATCTTGTAAAGAAATCGAGTATCCAAGTCTGTCACCAGATCCTGTGTGCACTCCTATCAAAGTCGAAGCACACATGAGAGCAGAGAGGATATGAGAGTGCTCACGCCCGGTTTTGGCCGTGCCACTTTTGGCTGCCATCATCTCTTTTAGTCCGGACAAGAACCCGTCTCCACACCACCGACGAGATATAAGTATATAAGGATATATATATACATATATATATAATATATATATCTCGTCGGTGTCCACACTCAGTCCGGACAAGAACCCGTCACCACATCTATCTACCGCTAGATGACGCTGTTACCGACAGGTTCTCGGTCGGTAACGTTTGGCTAGCAGTTTGAGTGTTTTGCCGCTGCATGAAATGGCGCTGTACGGACGTTTAGGAAGAGCAAATAATTCGTGCCGGAATTAACATTGCATCTTATGAGAAACGCGGCATGAATCATTTGCTGCTGTAATGAATATCCAATATTTTTTATTTTACATGAATAAATTATCTTTATTGTACAATACAGACACAGAGCATTCTCCAGTATATACCCACCAATTTTTTAGCCCTTGAATAACAATGTCATTGAATATTTGTAGTTATTTTTTTGAGCTTCAAAGGCCGAGCCGAACGTAGAGAAGGGCAGCGCGTGTAAAGAGAGACCACGCGCGGGCCTTTGAACTGTGCCGGCAACTGCGACTCCCCGCGTCTCTTTCTTTCCCATACGCTGTCCTCCCTTGCACCCGAAACGTTCATTGTCAATTAAACCACTAAATACTCATAAATAATCAGAAAAATGCCACAAATATATTGATGAAAGTTTTATAAAAAAAATAAGTAATAATAAAAAAGATTGAATATTGGTGTTACATTGTGAGGACGCCTTTGAACTGTGTTGACGACTGCGACTCTCCGCGTCGCATTAGTACTGGTTCACACCGATATATCCGAGCCGAGATCAGATTACTAAAGTGGAGATTTTTTTTTTTATTATCGTGTACAGCCTTTTTACGTTCATAGATGATTTACTGTATAATATGGTCTAAGCCACCGACGACGTGATCTTGTCGGTGCAAAAGGTCACTGAGGAGATTCTCGTCGGTAAAAAGACAAATCATCAGTATCTTAATCTTACGAATAGAGGACAATATCGAGCTAATAGCTGCACACTTCGAATTTGCGTTGATATTGTATCTAGAAGGTGACATGCTAGATGTAAGAACTCTCATGTAGTCTCTGGTTCTATTTAGGTAGAGACTATTGAAATCATAAAAATTCCAGAATCAGGGTAGAATATTGGTACCGACATTAGAATGTCTCAATTTTTCATCGCAAAGCGGTTCGTAGGTGAGTTTCAAGCTAAAACTCAATAAATGATACAGTTGCAGAATTTTGTATGGAAATAGAAATATATTTGTTACAGTTTTCTAAGTTTGTGACTCGGGCATTCTAAAGCAAAACCAGTTTTTAGAGGTGGATGGGTTCACTCTTAGTGTATTAATAGAAGGAGCATTATGAAATGGTATATGCCAATAACTTCCTGTCTTTTGAACACCAGAGTTTATGTAGTGGTCACGATCCATAATGGATCCACTCAGTGGTATTAAATTAACCCCACGGCTATTCACAAAATAAGTATACTGATGAAAATGTTGCCACCTTTTGAAAAGCATAGAAACCTTTGGATCGTTCAAGGCAAATTTATGCTGACGCATAAAGTCATTAGATATGAATATAGTATCTTGTCCACTCGATACTGTTGCAAACAATGTAAATTCATCATCATTTGATCTAAAATTTGCAGATTATATCAGTTACACAATATATCAGAATATGAAAATTGTTACGTATAGATTGTCATAATACTCACATATTTTCTACATAATAAAAGTCTGCTATATTCCTCAAATTTTCGAGTTTCTTATACTTGAGCATATGTGATTTTCCAATTACAAGAATTCGTTTGTTTTGCGAGTGAACATGTTGAACAACGTTTATCAGCTGAAAAATTATTGGATTCAGTTATTAATGTGTTTTATAAAACCCACGATTCTTAGCAGTATAGGAAGCTCTTATTTATAAAATTTAATGATTTTCTATGAAACCACTTACACTATCAACATAGCGATACTTAGTTTGAGCAACCCTTGAATATACAACATTTAACGCATCGATAACAACATCATACGGTTTCTTTGATTCTATAAACTTTACAAAATTAGCCCGTTCTCTCGGATTAGTTATCTGATACCCTTTCTCTACGATTAGTTTCTCCATGATACTTTCTTTTAAAATCTGAAATTCTTCCATCGTTAAATCTGATTGGAACGCTTTCAGTTTACATCTTGTACACATCGATCTATAACAAAAGATAAACGTGTCTCAAATAATATCATATATAAAGTACATAATACAGTAATGTGGATAAACATTATATACCGGTGTAGAGTAGTCGTTTTCGCCGACCAACCATGTTTATTACAAGTAACTGAAAATTCTTCTACAGATGTCTCGTGCGGTATAATTCCATATTCTCTCCATAATAAAAGTAATTTTTCAATACTGGCATTGAAATCTTGCTTATCTTTTAAACAATATTCTAAATATTTAGTATACACTTTAGGCATAGGTCCCGAAGATTTTTGAAAGGAAATGGTCATATATTTGTACATCAGTTCTATCTTCTCTTGCTCTAGTAGACAGATAATAAAAGCATCGTATCCCTTTCTGAGGAATTCCACAGACTCGTACTTTTCAAATTGTTCTATAACTTTAATACATTCATCCACATTGCCCAATTTCGCCAATACTGTAATGCAAGCATTCGCAATCTCTGCGCTTAATACTGTGTACTGTTCTGAAATCTCTTTATACACTTTCCAAACATGTTCTTTCTCTGCGTCACTGAGTGGACCATCCTTATATCCATACAAAAGTAGATATTCCGCACTAGTGACTATGGAAGGTTTCTTATAGCTTTCTATAAGCCTATAATATTGTATTCCTGCATGCATCAAGTTTTGCGTTTGGCATGTGCTTATAATGAAAGTGTCGAGGGCTAACGGTGTCACATATGTTTTCTCTAGCATGTCTTTCTTTATTTCTTCCCATACTGTCTCCGAAATATCTGGCTGCGATAACAATTTCTCATAGGTATCTCTGCACTTTGTCAATAACTCGTTCCTCATACGATGTAGTGACACACTGCGTGGAGAATATTTTATAGAAAATGTTCGTGTTTGTTTGAGGTATGGAGAAATAAATTGTTTGAGAAACGCCATATATATGTGTATATGTAAATTTCCTTCGACAACACTATAGAAGTGTTGGAAAAATTTCCTTTAACAAATACTATGAACAAATTAATTTCGAAAGATCTCTTATTTTATCGGATTCCAAGATCTTTCAGTTTATACGTGCGTTTATTTCATGCGACACACTCTGTCCTAACCTTAAAAGATATTTCATAAGCTTGTATAACGATTTCAACGAAAGTACGATGTTACCTAAATTTCCTTCGACAACACTGCTATAAACGAATTAATTTCGAACGATCTCTTGTTTTAACGGATTCCAAGATCTTACAGAGTTTTTTATGTTTGTTTATTTCATACGGATGTGTTGTCTCCTAACCTTAGAGATACTTCATAGACGTGTTTATAACGATTTAACGAAAGTACAATTCGTTTATAGTGATATGAGAACTATAAATTCATTGTTTCTAACAATATCTTCACAGAAAATGACAGAAATGTATTTCAATACTTTCTATTATTTCTTATTCTATTGTTTCTAACGTTAAAATCAAACACATGTAAGCGTATACTATTTAGGAATTACATACATGGGAAGCCTATTTAGAAGTAGTAGTGTAGGAAGCGACTATTAGCGACTATCGATGTACTATCGATAGTTCTCACTATCGCAAACTATCGATGACTTACTTTTACTTATCGATAGTTCTCGGTAGCGAAATTTGGGGGTTGGCATTCGTACAGTTGTAATCGTTTTACTCGATAAATATTGCTAAAATCCGAAGAAACTAAGGGTGGATTTATAGTGGAGCAGCTAGGTGAGCCGTGCGGTGAAAAAAAAAGAAAAACAAAGAAAGTACATATGTACTTTTTCATTAGTATGTGTCGAAATGTTGTCACGAATGTTGGTTTCTTTTCACCGCGCCGCTAACATCGATGCTCGCAGCTCCACTATAAATCCACACTTATAGAAGATTAAACTTGCAAATGTTTAATATCCTAGGCTAACCAACAACATCAAAATTCATTAGGTAAGCATCCAATGGCTTTGTATACATATCGATCTTCTAATATGGATCATGAAAACATTGATAAATCATTGTCATCTCCAATTCAAATTCAAACATCATCGTAAACGTTTAAAATTCTTATCAAATTCTACGAAATTAAAGAAGACAATGTAAATTTCACATATATTTTTCCAGGTCGTTACAAACATCAAAATAGCATCGAATGCAGCATCTGGAAATTAATTCGCAATGGTATCGCCAATTATTCTAAATAAGTTGTTTTTTTACATGTTTTACGATTTTTGGAAAATTCAAATATTTCACGAGACTGAATGAAATATTTTAACTCCGTTATAGTAAGCAGATGTATTCCTAGACAGCGGATTTTATGCATTTATGACAAAAAATGAGTTGGTGTAATTTCACAACAGTAAAACCATTAGAAGAATTTAAACATACTGTTATGTTATTTTCTATTTCACTCCAGGTTATTGCAATCCAGGAAGAAAATGTTTATTTTGCTTAAAGATCCGCCGTCTAATTACGTAACAGTACCGATCTGTAGAAGATTTATTTATGTTCTTTATATGGTTATCTATACATTTTTGTCATAAAAACATTAGAATTAGAAGTGTATTTAAACATACTGTCATGTTATTTTCAATCTATCAAACATATTAAGACAGAAAATAAATTTCTATTACACTCCAGTATGTTGCAATGCAGGAAGAAAACGTTTAAAATCTTTTTGTAAATTTTGACTTGGAATACTTTATAATAATTATAATGGAGCACAAATGTGAGTCTACTGTACAGCCAAGTTTAAAGTGACTAGACTCGCACTTAAGAATTCGTTGATTTGATGTGAATGATACATTATTTATTTAAAGTGCCTAACAATTTCAGAACCGATTGTAACTTGTTCTGAACGGATCCAGTTCTCCTTCGTATCGAAGCGAAGGATTGAATGTCTTCATTCATCGCAGGGGCACGATGGTTAGCACTCTCTCAACTGGACGCACACGTTCTCGTTGGTCTCGGCCGTTCGCTGCCATGTCGCGACGACAGTGCACAGTTCGACTCGCGTTTGACCACAATGCCGTGCACAAGCGGTTCCGAACCAACTTATAAAGTGAACTGATAAAACCAGATATCGTTCAGTCTCGTTTCCAGCGGTTCCACATCCCGTTTCGATCGTGCGTCCCAGTTTTCTCGTGATCCGCGAGCTAGCGTGCTACGAGACTCTGAACCAGCAGAAAGAGAAAGAGAACAGTAGGAGGGGGCCGAAGCTTTTTTGCAACCAGCGGCTTCGAACCCACGACTAATTAACGACGAGGTAAGCCGATGAACCGCGGTCGGATTAATCGGACCGATCGAAAACGACAATTCTCAATGAATTCCACACGCCCCCTTAACACTAGATCTACCAAGAGGGGTCAAAATAACGTGCTCCTGATTTGTTCTTTTAGAAATATAACAATTATAAATACGTTTTTCTGAGAAATTGTTTCAGTGAACTTCTCTATTGATGTATATATTTAAACAAAACAGCCACGAATCCGAAATAAATGCAATTTCTAACCGACTTCGAAAAAGGAGGAGGTTACTCAATTCGATCTGTATGTGCCATTTTCTTTTCGCTTTGTTTTTTCTATGTATGTTCACCGATTACGCCGAGATGGATGGACCAATCGGAACAAAACCTTTTGCATCTTGTAGAGTATGTTCCCGGGATGGTCCCGTGCAAAAAATTTTTACATTTCTTTATTAATTACGATTTTATTTGCGAAAATGTAGGGTGGTGATACCGTCGTGAACTCCGTTGAATGTTAGACATTAGGAACAGTAACGACGGGACGTCGTTACCGTTATCGATTGCGGCTTTCAGATATTTATAAATTACGATTCACAATCCAAAGGATTGTGACGGCTGACAGAGATAAAAAAAGTGTGAAATAAGAAAAAACTTAAAAAAAATAAATTAAACCGACTTCAAAGAAACGCACTAAAAAGTATAAAATAATTTCCATTTAATATATGTGAATACACACGAACAAAATTGAAAATTTTCGACACTGGAAATTACGAAAATCCTTAAATTGTTCTAAATACTAATACATTTATATTTAAATAATATATTTGTGCGCCGCCTCCGAAAAGATTGTATTGTGTTTAAGTTCGTGTGTATTCACATATATTAAATGGAAATTATTTTATACTTTTTAGTGCGTTTCTTTTTGTCATTGTTGGAAGGCAAAGTATGAAGTGTAAAGTGTGACGAGTGGCGCCACTGTGGAGAACCTTTTCGAACGAAACAACGCGTTGAACATCGACAATTGAATCGAGATTTCCTCGTTTCATCAATAGAACTTGTCCGTCGGTGTCGAATCGACACGGCGGTAAAAGATCGATGAAATAAGGTAAACAGTTGTTTCTCCACGTTTCTTTATTCAAATTGATGAGCAGAGTGCGGATCTTTGTGCGAAATAAATGGTCGGTAAATGGTTAAATTTGAAAGAATGCAACTTTGTTAATCAATTATATAGTCGCCATTCTTTTCTACAATTAAAAACTGCAACGTAAAGCTTCAATTGGCACGGTACCGGGCTTCAGTGTGATTATTTTGGAAGGACGATTACAAAGTCGAGTTGACAAACGTTCTATTGTTCACGACTATACGAGTATTATAACTAGCCAGCGGATCTTTAGATATATTAAGAAGGAGAATATATTTTTATTTCACTTCAGCTTATAATCCAGGCAGAAAATTTTTATTTTGCATAAAGATCCGCTGTCTAATTATAACAGTACCGATTTACATATTTATAAATCCTCTACTAGGAATTATTAGATATCGTCATATTCTGATGTGTTTGATTTTTGTTTCTTTCCGAACTTCCATTGTTACAAATTGAAGATTGTGTAAACGCTTTTATCTGCTTTAGAACAATTTACGCCGACTACAATCAAGCGAAGAGTTCAATTAATTTATTTGTGAAGTGGAAACGAAGCAGGATCAGAGTACATTGTATCAAAGTAGTTGAAATAATCAGTTTGATGTAAATGACTAAATTCTGACAAACATGATATCAATTAGAGTGCAATTTGACAGTTTCGGACGTGTCGTTCTACATACTTTAGTAGCCTTTTAGTAACCTATGTAACCTTCGTTATGTCAATGCCATGTCCGTGAACAACCTATGAAAAATGTATTATCGCGACGCAATATTGAAAGTGAAAAAGCAGTTTATCACATACGATTTACTCGTCTAGTGTTCGATTTATGCGACAAATCGGAGACCATTAGATAACTCCTGACAAATACGTACATAATTGTTTTCGACGGATCAATCGTGCACGAGATTTATAGTGCGGCCTCGGTGAATGGTGTCGATTTAACGGAGTTGTCCCAAAAGTTTCTTTCGGAAATAAATAAAATCAATGCGATAATCTTCATGTTAATGTTTTGGTGCTTCTAGAATTTTAGAACTTCTGGGACAATCTAATATTTATTTAGTAACATTAAAGGATCACATTCCGAAAGAAACTTTTGGGACAACCTAATACAATTCATTAGTTTTTTCTTTATTATTCATTGGAAGGCCGAACAATGGGGAAGCAAATTAAAGCGATTTTCACGCATATTGCACTGTACTGGAAAGTTTCCCATCTATTTTTTCTCTTAATTTCACTTGGAATATTGCTTTCGACATTTCCGTTGCAAAGGGGAAGCAGTGTCGAAGCTTGCAGTTGCAAAGAATTGAATCGGTTTCGCGACATTGCTTAATCGGGCATTCGAAACGAGTGCAACGTTTCAGAAGGCAAAGAGAGAGAGAGAGAGAGGTTGAGAATTTCATGTGTCATCCGATTTGGCTTATCACGCACAGTTCGTCCGCGGCCTACGAAAGCAATGGTACTCGCAAGATAGCCGATAGAACGGGCTGCTGAAAAGTGACTTGCACATTAGTGACGGCAGGCTAGTTACAAAGAAAAATACTTGGCATAATCGTCATCGGAACACAGTGTTTACATTACAGTGTTTTCCAGATAAATCGGTGACGTGAAGGGACACTAACGCGGAAAATGTTTGTAAATAAAATACTAAGTGAGAAGGGGTCTTTTTTCTGTGATATACACTACCGGCCAAAAGTTTCGAATCATAATCTGAATACTCACCGACATCGTTCTCTTCAGGTTGAAATTTCGCGGAGCCTGCTACATCGTCCATCCATGGAGAGTTACACTTCAGACTCCAGCGATTCGGACTCCAGCGCGAAGACGTTGGATCTGTCTTACCTGATGCTGAACACGCAACTCTCTAGCGATCATTTCATGAACGTGAAAAACCCTGAGCAAGTCGATACCTTGTTGCTCCACCGAAATCGATTGACCAGCATTCCACTCAGTATCATCCGGTTCACCAATTTGAACACACTGTCAATATCGAACTGTGGATTACACCGACTACCAGATTTCCTAGGCAATTGCCCCTTGTCTTGTCTCGTGGCCAAACACAACAATCTAACGAACGACTCGCTGCCCAAGAGCTTCGAGAACTTGGTCGGCCTTCGAGAGCTGAATCTCAGTGGGAACCAGCTGACAGAATTTCCTGATCAAGTTCTCGTTCTTACGGAGCTCAAGTACCTTTACCTGGGCGGAAACCACATCACCGAGATCAGCAAGGATGTTTGGAAACTGCAGAGGTATTTACAGTGACGTTTTTCGTGTTCTAGCGGATGCTTATGCAAAATAATCGTTTTCTACCCGAATCGCAATCTCCAATATGTTTATTGCACTCCACTTTCTCCATAACTGTTTTACATGGAACTGTGTATATGACTCTAGCATAAATAATTTTTTATTCGATAAAATACCTACTTTACTGCAAGATAAATATTTGCTAGTGTAGTCGACATCTTCGTTTATGCTTGAAACGTTAAATTTAATTAAAAGTTAAATTCTTCCAATGTTTTCACTGTTATGAGCTACACCTAGTCATTTTTGTCATAAATGCATAAAATCCGCGGTCTAATTAAAAATGTTCTGCTGTTCTAGAAAAGAAGATTCGTCGTTTGATTTTAAATGTTAAATTCTTCCAATGTTTTCACTGTTATAAACTACACCTATTCATTTATGTCAGAAATGCATAAAATCCGCGGTATAATTAAAAATGTTCTGCTGTTCTAGAAAAGAAGATTCGTCGTTTGATTTTAAATGTTAAATTCTTCCAATGTTTTCACTGTTATAAACTACACCTACTCATTTTTGTCAGAAATGCATAAAATCCGCGGTCTAATTAAAAATGTTCCGCTGTTGTTGAAAAACAGATTTGTCGTTCGATTAAATGGTAGGAAGTTATTTGATTCTCGGACTGATTTACGTATTTATGATTAAAGGAATGCATTTTATCAAGTTGTTACGTAGGAGCTGCATTTTTACAAATACTTTTATCGTGAGAGGCTTACAAACTTCGACTTTCTTATCAGTATCCTTGTACGCGGAACCTCGTTGTCCGTAGTCCAACGAGACAGGCATGCTTTCTCGGCGAACATCTAAACAAATCTGTTTGTCTGATTAATTAGCTAGCTTGCGTGGTACGCATCAACAGCTAGATAATACGCAATAACATCGTCTAAATATTACTGCCTGCTTGTAGATTGCACGTGCTGTCGATGGGAGGCAACAGACTAACGGAAGTACCTTCGACGCTGAGCCAGCTGAAGTCCCTGCAAGCTTTGGTGCTTTGCGACAACATGCTGGAGAGCTTGCCTAGCTCCATTGCCAATTTAACTAACTTGAAGTCGTTGTTACTTCATAAGAATCGACTGAGGACGTTGCCGACCGAGATTATCACCTTAAAATGTTTGACTGAGGTAGTTTTTCCAGAGAAACTGTAGAACACTCTTCAGTATATTCACCGTCACACTGACAAATCAATATTTATCACAGTGACTGTTTCATATATTTATTATATAAAGAATTGTTTTAGCTTTTAGCTAACAATTGTGTGTCTTAACCGAAGAACATTCCAGCATATTCACTGTCACAGTAACAAATGAATATTTATCATAGTAAAATTGTCCGTTTAATATTCTCGAATGGGTCCTACTTAATGGTCTAAATAGTTGACCGAAACGTTGAAAATTTTGTGGTAATTTGCAAAATTGCTTAAGTAGTAGCATCAGGTCGAACCAGTGCGCTGAAGACATTGATATACGTTATTAACAAGTTGTTGATCGAGATCAAGGAAACAGGTCCTAGCTAAGTCAGGTCTATTAAGAGTTACTCTATAAAGAATTGCTTGAACCGGCAGTCGAAGTGTTGAACTGTTAAAACACACCAATGTGATCTATACTTATTCCTAGACTGCGGATCTTTATGTAAAATAAAAATGTTCCAACCTGAACTCAGGTTGAACTCCAATCTGAACAGGTTGCGCCAGCGTTAACGTTCGATTCTGTTGTCAGTTATCTCTGAGGGACAATCCTCTTGTAGTGAGATTCGTGTCGGACATGACGCACAATCCTCCGTCGTTGCTCGAGTGTGCAGCCCGAGTAATCAAGACCAGTGACATCCGATACGACGAGGCGAGTATACCGAAACACCTCGTCAGATATTTGAACAGCGGCCATCACTGTGTCAATCCAAAATGCAAAGGTCTGTCACGTTTAAGATTCCAGTATTCGTCGATACAACCATAACGCACGGACGAACGTGTACGAAACCGATATTTTGCTATTCCACAGGTGTGTTCTTCAACAACCGAGTGGAACACGTCAAGTTCGTTGATTTCTGCGGCAAGTACCGTTTGCCGTTGCTGCAGTATCTATGCAGTAAGAAGTGCATCGAATCACGGGACGGAGACGAGGTTGTCAGTGGAGCGATGATCAGAAAGGTTCTACTTGGCTGATTCCTTCTGGCTGTTCTCCACCATGAAGATCTAAGGAATCTAGGGTAGAAGTTAGTCTGTTGTTGGCGCAAGGGCTTCTTTCAATTCGATGAATTCTCTCTTCGTGAAATCGCGTCATTCTCGACTAGTTTCAATTGGCTTGAACATCTCTGATACTGCGAACAGTAAAATTTCATTAATTCTCTCGGTTTTATGTGAAGTAAAAAGCAACGATTTAGAATATGAAATGCGATCGACGCCCTTCCGGATCTCGGATGATCCAGCGACGTCGTGATCAACCCTTTCACTACAATGGACGAGATATCTCGTTTTTGCGATGTCGAAGAAACGATGCTGTGGACGAGATATCTCGTGTATCTATATTATTGACATATGGCCATGCTTTCGAGCACTCTATACAAATTAAACAATAGAAACTTTAATTACACAGCGAATCTTTATGCAAAATGAACATTTTCTACTTGAATTGGACCAACCCAGAGTGAAACAGAAATGTATTTCCTCTGTTAATATGGTTAACAGGCTGAAATTAATATAACAGTATTTTATAAATTGTTCTAATGTTCTACCGTTTTAAATGACACCCACTCATTTTTGTTATTAATGCATAAAATCCGCTGTTAGTGATACACGAGATATCTCAACGACGGTAGTGAGAGGGCTAAAGGACCCGCAGATATATTTCCCGCGATAAGAATCTCCTCACTGCCATCGATAAATCGCTATGTACCGAGAGCTAGTCTCGTAAGATGAATAATGGCTTCCAGAGTTCGTTCGCCTGTCCCGCATGTATAAGTACTTACGTTCTCCATGTCAGACTGTGGATCGCGAATAAAATCGCAGCCCGATTAACATTATCGTTTTATTGTTAAATAAACCACAAAATGTACAATAATAATATTATCATATAGAGCCCCGCGAACGAGGGCGGTCGATCCTCGCTTAAACACATATCCATTAATATTCTACAATTACCATATCGACTATGTGTGTTCTGTGTGTGACCGTGTGAAACTAAAACACATCCGAGAAAGTGAACGTAGCGGAAAACGCGACGGCCGATACATCATGCCGTCGTATCTCGTCGTAATCATTTAGGATTTTATAGAACATCGTTTAATAATTCGAATAATCGGTGACGATCGTAAACATAGCAGTTGTAATAAGAGTTCGCTACTTTTTTTCTTTCTCTCTTCCTCTTTCGTTCTCTTACGCTTACTCTCTCTCTCTCTCTCTCTCTCTCTCTCTCTCACTCGCATACACTTTCTCTTTCTCTCGTCCTCTTCCAACGCTTCATTCTCGTCCCCGTCTCTTCATCTAATTCTTATCCTCTTTAAATCGTCATATAGTGTCGCCTGTGTAATTACCTATACATACATATACATATTCATATATATGCGCTCTGTATTTATACATTACATACATATATATGTGTGTACATGCTTCAGTTTTGTTTCTCGTTTCCTTCCATCTCGTTCTCTCTCTTTCTCTCACGTTCATTCGCTCTTTCTTTCTGTCACGCCCATTCTTTCTCTCTCTCTCTCCCTCTCTTCCCCGTCTTCTGCACCGCGAAACGAGTTCGAGGGCATAATTTTCTTCCTTGCACGCGATCATGCGCTCCGTCACATGTTACTCTCACGTAACACGCGGTTCAACCACTTGCACACGAGCACACAGAAACAGGAAACGCGTTCGTTTCTCTCTTTCTCTCTCTCTCTCTCTCTCTGATTCACTCCTCTTTCCTCAGCCTCTCCAGATCAGCGTAAATTATCTTATAGGCGTGTGTTCACGGTTGTAACTAACGCTACTCCATTCTCTCTTTCTCCATCTGCGTATATTCCTTACTTAATCATCATCATTCTCTTCACTTCCCCTTCCTTCTTTTACTTCATTTCTCCGCTCTCTTTCTCTCTCTCTCTCCTTTTTTTTTTGTTAATCTTTTTTATTTCTTTAACTGCGTCGTAAATATCTTCTTTACGTATTACTATGTATATTAACACAATTTTTCCCTAGTATCATACAGTCGTAAGTAACGGCAACCCTCTCGGTATAGCGTGTACAGTTGGCGCATAGTGCTGTCGATGATTAAAATCGTGATTAATGGACGTCTTGCTGGTTGAAAAATGAAGATATTACAGCTCGCTACATGTCAATGATATTTCTCTTTCTCTCTCACTATCACTCACTCTTTCTCTCTCTCCCTCTCCCTCCCTTTCATTCTATTTCTGTCATTCTTCTCTCCCTCCTTTGAAACGGACACGACGCTCGGGATTAACAGCCATCGACTATAGTTAGCGGGGTGGGTGCACGCTTAGCGGCTGCTAACGATTGTTGGCACGCGGGCTTGAACTAAGCACTTAATTAAAACGGCCCACAGACGATGCAATTTATCGTACAACAAATCGTACAAGTTGCTTCCAACGTCTGAAAGACAGCAACGTTTCTGGTGAAATCATACAACTTGTGGAAAGACGCGTTGACGATAAGACGTTCCAACTGCAATAAAATATTTTTGAAGCAACAGCAATTAGTTCTAATTTTTTATGTTTAACGTTTGTCAACTTTGATTCGAGTTTCTAGAAAAGTACCAAAAAGTCCTCCCTTCAATTTCGCGTTGGTTTAACTTGCACATATTTGCACAAAATAGAGAAAATCATAAAAATCCATATTAGACACTTTTCATTCAATAAAAACAAAAAGGGACATGGTCTTCGCAATTTAAGAAAACATTTCTTTCATTTACCAATCGAGTTATCTCTGCATTTAATTGCAGGGGGTATTCAGATACTTTTCTCGAAAATTACTTAGTTCAAGAGTTATGACTAGACAGCGGACCTTTATGCAGAATAAAAATTTCCCACCGGAATTGCAACAAACTGGATTGACATACAAATTAATTTTCTTTCGCAATATGTTTAACAGGTTGAAAATAATGTAACAGTATTTTTAAATTCTTCTAATGTTTTCAATGTCTTACAGTACATCATCTCATGTTTGCCATAAATGCATGAAATCCGCTGTCCACCCATATACTCGCGTAGACTGCGGATCTTTATGCATTTATAAGAAAATTGATTGAATAAAGTTCAAAATTGTTGAAAAACTTCAAGAATCGGATATATCAATATACGAATTTCCCTTTCATTAAAATCAGGAATAAATAATATTCAATTTGGTTTCTATTTCTTGCATAAAGAAATTTTTATTTTTCATAAAAATCCGCAGTCTATATACCGCAGTACGACAAATCGTGTGGTCCGTTTAAATGTTAAGAATTGAAGATGTCAATATATGATTTCCTTCTATTAAAATCGAGAAGAGATGACATTCAATTTGGCTTCCATTTCTTGCGATCGATGCAGCCATTTTTATTTTGCACAAGTGAATAAATACGACTGATCTATCAAAACAGTCTGTGCAACTTCTACACGTTGATCGTACGACAAATCGTGTGGTCTGTGGGCTGTTTAAGCGATCGACTGTAGCCAACCGCCTCGAGTGATAGTAACCGGCAGCCGTTTTTTCCATTGTAAAACGGCTGGGCCGAGTAAGCGTGTAGCGACGACTATAGTCGACTTACAGTCTAAGGGTAAGCACTCGTGGGGAGATCGACTATAGTCGTACAAGCTCGACGAAGCTTCCAGATAGTCGACTACAGGTACTTCGGGTAAAAGGATAGGATACAGAAGTCGGTCGCCGAATTGTATAGTTGTCGAACGAGCGGCTACGATCGACGGATGCGTCGATCGGAGAGAGAGACTATAGTCGATGCAGGCTCGGAATATAGTCAACTGTAGCCTCTATATAGATATCGATCTTAATTGGGTGATTATAATCGACGATAATTTCGAAGAACGGTACACGATCGGTTATAGATGGACCGTTTCTGTATAGTCGACCCACCAAGTAAGCGCTTAATCGTCGACTATACTCTCCTCGCATGCTCCACTAAAGAGGACTATAGTCCATGGCCATACCGAAAGGGGCAAGATCTCACTCCGCAGACGTTGGCGCGTTCTCATCCGCCTGGTTACCGCGCTATAGTAATTGTCGGAACAAATACAGTGACTTTGTTCACACATCGACTCGAGTATTTCATTCGATTATAAACCGGGGCTGTTACTTTCCTTCGAGGGTCGAACGTTTCGGAGCTTCGATTTCAGAAACTTCGAAGGTGATGAGTAGACTGCGAATACATTTACGAATGCATTTAGGAATGTCAAATTCAATAGAATTTGGTACAATTTTTATTTATTCCAGATCTAAACAGGCTTCGACCACTGAAAACAAGATTTCATTTAATTCCACTTTCAGAAAATTGAACATCCGCAGTCTAGTGATGAGAGTCGAAGTTTCGAAACTTCGGACACTTCGCAGGCTTCGAAGCTTCGGAAAAGTAACAGCCCTATTGTAAACGCTGGGCCAGCGGTTTCCAATCTTTACGCTACTACGACACTCCGAAAAGCAAATTTTATATACTTCATAGATACAATTAGACTGCGGATGTTTATGCGATCGTCAATTTTCTTCGACGAATTTCAAGAAAGCGGAATAAAATGGAATCTGATTTTCCGTGGAAGTAGCATTTTAAATTCTATCATATTTTAAATCCTAGCATTTTCTGAGAATTTTCGATAGCCATAATCGCATGAAGATCCGCAGTCTAGATACAATAATATACGTTGAAAAGCCGTCTTTATTTATTTCTAGATATTGTGGCGTGAAAATGAATTTTGGCGCCTGCCAGATTGGAAACCGCTGCGCTAGATACTGTATCGAAAAAAGAGAAAATGCTTTCGCCGATTGCACAAAGAATCCTAATAACATTAAATTTCATTTATCAATGTAGACGAGGAGAATCGGAAGTTGTATCGTGTTCGGGTAGCGAAAGATCGATTGAATTCAGTGGAATGATAAATTGCAACGATACAACGTCCTCCGTTCGAATCGAAATGAAAGTTCGAGAATGATCTCGACCGTGTCGCCGGACGCCCAGAGTCTCCTGAATGAATTGATTTCTTCCGAAGTCACTATATTTAACACGACAAAGCGTACGGTTTCTTTCCCGGTTGCAAAGTGGCTAGGCAAAGACTTCTCTACTCGTCCACCTGCTTCTCCGCCACCACTTCCTTCTTCTCCTCCTTCTTCGTCTCTTCTTGGCGTTTGTCGTCCGGCTTCTCTTCCTGCTTGTCCTCCTCCCGTTTCGACTCCTCCATCGTGTCTGTGCTTAGCACACTGTCCCCACTTTCGCATTCTTTTACCGTGTTTTGTCTCGCGTCTGAACCAAGAAAAGGAAATCTCTAGTAGAGAGCCGTGACAGCGGGGGGTGGAAAGGGGGGATGGCGGGGAGTCGATGGACACAGGGTTGATCGGAGATAAAAGGAAGAGATTATGTAGAATGATCAGAATCAGGTGAGTTTTTTTTTCACACTTTCGGGCAAGGTCTGTATAATTGATACGGACGTGAGTATGCCGGCGCGCGATGATGGCGAAGCGATCGATCGGCTTCTTGCACGACTCTCGTTGGGAGAACGATCAGGTGAATCCCATAAGCCTTCGTGGTACCCGCGGTCTCGCTCAACGAGGTGCACGATGAAACCGAATTTCATGACGAGATTATGGGCTGGCGATCTGCTTTTGATACTGAGGACAATGGGTGCTATGAGGTTGATTTCGTGGTGTGTCTGTAAACGTTCTGACTCGACTCAATCTGATCAATCCGTTGAGTTCATGTCCAACGGAGTGTCAGGAATCCAACCTGGACAAAATGTACGTCCTCTCGGATACCGACAGAACACTTCTGAAGAGGATGTCCTACGCATTCGCTCAAGCGAGTGCTGAATAGCCGGTGCTTAAGAGGAACGGAGCTCTGCACGAAAACGCGATTCGGTCAGAGCTTACTAGGTCTAGTTGTGCTGGACCCGGCGTCCTGAAATTACGATATTACACCGTTCGTACTCTCACTGTTTAGTCTAGGGGTGGCCGCGTGCGCGGACACATTCGGGTCGGGAACTCGAAAATTCATATTGTTCGAAGACCCGAATGTCAGATTTTCGGGTTCCCGACCCGCCCACCCCTATTCCGTCGCAGGAATGACAGTAGTAACATCTCCAAAAGCTGTCGACAAGTACTTGTTGCCTCGGAGAATGATCTCTTGCCACCCGTGGTCATCCGATTAAGTAAACGTTACAGATCTACGAATAAGAGATTCACTTTACGTTTCAATGACGCGTCCACGCCGCTGAGTAACGTCCGACGCGGAGAGATTGAAAGAAACCGTGGATTACTTATTGGTACGTTAGAAATAGACTCGACCAAAGAGCGTCGTATCATGTTTTCGAAAGTGCTCTAGAT
The DNA here is from genome assembly GCA_028455765.1 of Lasioglossum oenotherae. NCBI lineage: Eukaryota > Metazoa > Arthropoda > Insecta > Hymenoptera > Halictidae > Lasioglossum > Lasioglossum oenotherae. The sequence continues at coordinate 4,339,539 of CM052289.1, forward strand.
AAATCGATTCGAAGTGTCGCAACGAGAGCGAGACCGAACATGACACGATTCAGTTCGTTTGGAGATGTTACGGTGTCACGAACATGCTTCCCCCACCAACATATTTCTCGCTGTTTCTTTCTTAACGTAATCTCTAAAGACTTAGGAAAATAGTAGAAGTGTCTTAAGTATTGGTCGTCTGCGACGTAAAACCTCCGACGTTTCGTCGACTCTCGGCTCCCACCTTAACGCGGAGATAGGACACGTTGTAAAACGTGACGAAGTACGGACAGAATCGCTAGTGGTGCAAAAGTAAAAAGCTTATAAAAAGTCGAACGTTTTGTTGACTGATCGTTCCAGGGAGGTTTCTCCGCGATGAGTATCCAAGGTTTCGGTCGTGGTCCTCGTTCCCCCAAGGAACCGTGCGCATCTCTTTCAAGTAAAACGCTCGTTTGCATCCCCGGTGACGGTGTGTAACTATGGAAAAGGAGTGTAGACGCGTGTACGCATTGTACACGCGCCACACACGCGCACGGTTTTCGTATCGAAGTCGAAAACCAGCGTCGATCGAGTTCTTAAGCCTACGTCTCGTGCTAAACATATAAACATGACTTATCGCGAGCACGTCTCGAAGATGGATCAAATACTCTGCTATCAAACGTTTAACTATCGTACGGTTTTAGAATGAAATCGAAGCTTTGTCCGGCGACCCAAGCGTTTTTATCCTTTCCTCTCTCGATATCTCGCGGTAGAGAATAGACGGACGCGTTATTCTAAAAGTTGTAGGTTTCACGCGGGGGGTAAATACGGCAGCCCTGGAATTTCATTGAAGAGAATCATTTTCGAAATTTAGCGTATTTAGGAGGAGTACTTCGCAAAATTCCAAAGACACTGTACTCCTTATCCCTGTTCACTCTCCTCTTTTCATCAGCCTCTTAAAGATCCTCACGAAGAAGTACGTTCGCGCAGACCGGGAAAAGTCACGTGTATCAAAATCGGACAGTCTAAATCGATTTCCAGGTAAGGGCTCGTAGAAATGAGGAAAAGCGCGTATAAAAACCGCTCCGAATTGACTCGTCTTTTAGTGGATAATCGTGAATCGAGCTTGCAAAGTCCTGCGACGTGTTCGGAAATCTCGTACAGCAGAAATCGAAGATAATAGGTGGTCAAGGTCTCCTCCAGTAAATCGAACAACTTGCAGTTTCGGAAGATGATTTCGAATGCCCTTTACCCCTTTTAATTAACTTCTAATTACTCGCGTATAGTATTTACAATCTGAAAACTTTAAATTTAGCATTTCAAGCATAAACGAAGGTGCCGACCACACTAGCAAATATTGATTTTGCATTAAAGTATTTTTTTGGATAAAAATTGATTTACGTTGAAGTCATATAAAGTTCCATGTCATGTAGGGAATAGAGTGAGAGTAGTTGAAGGTAAAGGGCACCTTGAACAATTGAACTCTCTGGTTTCTGCTGTAGCGTGCTTTCGCGCGGTAGTCGGACAGTCGGAGAAATGTTGAAAGACGATGGGAACGCGACAGTGTCTCGCAATCGTCAAAGAAGAGTCGTCAATCGAAATTCACATGGTTAACCGGCTACTACTTTTTAATTTCCATATAATTCACTACCTACAATAGAGACATAGACTCGAGATCATAACAAACGCAGGAAGAACAGTACAAAACGAGATTACACGTCGGGTTCGTGGACAATTCAATACGAAATCCTTTTTGTTTATTGCATCCAACGCTGACCGCTCGTCGGAATAGAAAACTACGTCTTACAAGCCGAAATCGTTCGTTTCTGTTCGTTACTTCTGCCCGGAAGATTTCATATTGAATCGGTCACGCTTATAATTTCAAAAAACATGATTCTCGCAGAGCAGGAATATCATTGAAATATCCGCAACGAAACAAAGTTACAGATATGTGTCCACGTGAATGTAGCTACCTAAAAATCTACTTTATTTGTGACGACACTAGACTGCGGAGTTTATGAATTTATGACAAAAATTAGCACATACAATATAAAGCAATGATTATTAAATTATGCAATGAAATTAAATTAAAGCAATGATATTAAAAAGATTTAAGGACATCGGTGTCTTAGTTTCAGCTTAATAAGTAGACTGCGAATCTTTATGCAAACTAAACATTTCTTAATTGAATTGCACCAAACTGGAGTGGTGAAATAGAAAATTATTTAAAATACAATGCTTAATTACACCTTCTCATTTTCGTCATAAATTCATAAAATCCGCAGTCTATTAATAAGAAAATTTAAAAAAAAATAACGAGTTTCTATTTGGTTCCTGTGTCTTGCACAATATTTGTACAAACAATTTTTATTTTGCGTAAAGATCCGCAGTCTAGTCATCCAAAATAAAGGAGACATTTACAATTAGATGGCTACATTTAGGTGGACCACACATGTATACTGTATACATACGTGTATACAATACATACATATATCTTGTCGGATGAAAAATTTGTTCGTCGCTTCTACAATGCCGAGAACTAAGAATAATGTGAATTGAAATAATCGTACGTAGTGGGACGTGCATCACCGGCACTAGGACTTTCGCCATGATCGTTCGACGTTCGACGTAATGGTCCATTTCAGATGTGCCGTAAAACCGGCAGAAAAAGGTAGCTTCTTTTGGCAAAGAGGAACAGCTACTTTGGAGTATCGTGGATAGCTTCTGGCGTGCCTCTGTCCCGCGAGGGAGTCGTGGTTTTCGGTGAGGTTCGAGTCTTCGCGTCGTCTGACTTCTGAGACACTCGTGGAAATGTACAGTACTGTCTCGAAAGATGCTCGGCCTCAAAATTAACCCTCTGCACTCGGAACTATTTTAACACGAAAACTCAAAATTTCTTCTGACCTAGAATATGTTCATTCTATATGATTCTGTTCATTCGATGCATATTAAACTGATGCAATTTACTCGTGCAACACTGAAATGTTTAGTAATTTATAGACTGCGGATCTGTAATAACGTAACAGTCTATTAATAACGTAACAATTATTTTATTTTAGCAGTGCCTCAGACTCGCTCCGCTCGAGTGCTAAGGGTTTAATAAACATATCCCTCGAGAATCAGCATCTTTCGAGGCTTCGCCGTGATCTCGCAATCTGTTCTAGCCATTGTTCGTGTCGAACGAATTCGATGAAACGCAAAAGAAAAATGATCGATGGCTGAATGAATAAGAAGCCCCCGTGTTTTAAACATAGTCTCGCTCGGTTGATTACAGCGTGCTTAAATACTCTGCAATTTGACTGTATATACATATGCACACACACGCATACATATATGCATATATATACATATTAAATTAGTTTATTAATCTTTTTTTACACAATTATTACATTTTATTTACTGGATGCGTCGAAATGAGTGCGACATGATGTAATAAGGGTAAAAAAAACAAAGAAAAAGGAACGTGATGGTTGTTGATTTCCCAGTTAACTCTCTTTCTCTCTTTGCACCTGTTAACGGTGATGATGACGTGTGTATGTGTCAGGCAAAACGACGAGCATTAGTGTTGAAAGAATCGATACGTGTACGTGTATATGTATGTGTGTAGATTCTTTTTTTCTTTCGCTCCTTCCCTTTGATCGACTTTTCCTTTTCTCTCTTTACAACGATGCAGCAATGTTATTCGCTAACCGCTATCATTAAAATTAATTTGCATATATTTCTATATATATATATATATATATATATATATATGTGTAATTTAATTATCTATATATACATATACATATATATACATATATTTGTATATATTTGCATATATATATAAATATGTATATAAACATGTAGATGTATATATATATATATGTGTGTATGTATAGACTTTCAATATTTTACACGGGCTCTTCCCACACACACACGGTTTTACTGTTTCTCTCGGCTCTGCGAACGTGCGTCGATAACCGAGCAACTTTCTTCAAGCTTCGGAGAGATAAAAACGGAAAAGGCGGTGGAAGAAAGGAAAACGCGAAATGCAAATCGAGAAGCAACGAATTTGCTCGCCGGATGATTCGCGAATTTCTTTCTCGCTTCCGTCCCGTTACGAACGACCTCTTCCATCTTCCTCAGTGTCTCTTTCTATCTTAACTGCGACTATACACACAGATTCGGCCAATCTCGACCTGCTCAAGAAGAAGATTGTATACGAAGCGTGCAATCGAATGTACAAAAAGTCGGCAGAGTGAACTGTACAAGTCACTACAATCGCCTCGGTGCCGGGCATCATCGAGTTTCCGTGACGTTTACAAATATATATATGTATATATGTATAGAAAGACAATATGAGAAAAATCAAATCAAACTAAATCGATGAATTTATTTATTAATTAATCATTACGATAAATAACCAACAATCTATGTTCAAAGCCGTGCGATTTCAAACCTCCGTAATACGTGTCATCGAAATAACCTCTTTTGTTCATGTTTTGCTGTTTTTTTGTTGTTTCTTTCGTTTTCTTTTGTGTCTTTACGACTTTTTCTCTTTTTTCGCAGCAAGATTCGGGACCATTCTCGCCTTCTGTTTTTTGTCTTCGAATCGAACCCGTGTTCCTATCGGCCTGAAAATTCGAAAGAAGCGCTGCGTGATTAGTTGAATCGTTCGCATCCCTTAATCGATCGCTGTCCACCCCTGACGCATAGGTTAGGGTTGCGGCATCACAAACGGTCAACGAACGACGATGTAGGCACATCAAGCCAGCTGTGTACGTTGCACGAGCACATAAATAATTTATATCTACTGAATTACACTGTTCTTTCGATCACCAGTTAATTTGTACACTTGTATCCGTCGAGTTTCCTCCTTTCTTTCTCTTTTCCTTTCTCTCTCTCTCTCGTCACGTAACCATTTTCGAACAGCTCGCCTGATGTTCTACGGTTTTATATTAACAATATATCTTTTAGAAAGGTATCGAAAAAAACAAATCGCGTGTTTTACGCGTTCGGAGAACGGTGTGAATACGCCAGAGAATAGTAATGTTCATAAACTCCGAACGTGTCTAATATAACGGAAAAAAGAAAAGAGAAAAGAAGATGTTCTCGGTGCGCGAAGATCGTGTTGTCGAACCGTATAAAAAAAAAAGAAAAGAAAACAGAAATTACAGATTGCCCTGACAGGGTCGGGAAGAATAAAGAAATAAATTCACGTAGTTTCTTCTAGTAATGAGGTACATTACTAAAAAAGAAAGTGGTTAATTGTTTAAAACTTAAGTTATATATCATCAACATTCATAAAACTCTAAAACGAATACTAAGAGCTCCCACTCTCTTCGTTTCCTCTTTCTTTCTTGTCCACTCACTCACACGCTCCCTTTCGCTCCCTCTCTTCCTCGCTATCTATCGCTTTTCTTTTTTCTCATTTTATCCCGTCGTCGCTATAGTTTTTTTCCCTTTCTTTATCTCCATTAACATATGGTCGTCCTTTCTCGAGAAAAGGAACTGAATCGGTACTAGACTTTTCTTCTCGTCGGCAGCCATCGTTCTATATCTCTCACGGCGCAATGATATGTAGATGTGTATACGGGTGACTCTAGCCACACGTGGCCCGAAGCACCAGCTGTACAGGGGTCACCGCCTTCATACGTAAATTGTACAATATTGTATAGTCTTTCATAGAAAAACCGCGCTCTTCTTATTCGTTACCTTCGAACTTGTTCTCGCTTCGATTTTCTTTCTCAGAGGACAAACAACGCACTGGAACTGCGAACGTTCCTTGTCAAATCATCCGGTTAGGTAACGAGTTGAGATCCCTATTTCACGTGTATATGAGTACACGTGGTGAACCCTGTAGTAAGAATTAAAAATTATATGTAAAATTATATGTCGCGGACACCATAGCGCGAGAAAACAAAAAGAACCAAAAATTTTTCTCTTAAGATGAAAGATTTTTTTAAGATTTTAATTTTGAAAAGAATGTTAGTTTCTTTTTACCTTGTTTTTCACGTTCGACGTCAATTTTGCGACTAAATCGAGAGTGTAGAACTGCGCTATGGTGTCCGCGACAGATAATTTTGTGACACCCTGTACACAGATCCTTAAAGGAGTAGACTCGTTTCTCCAGGATTCCAGGGATTCTCAATAACGCAAAGATGGGGTTTTTCAGTAGTCCAAATTGCTAGATAAAAGATCAATCTAAGCCGCGATCGCCCTCATAAGTCCTAGTTTTACGCTTACGAGGCGTAATTTTCTGTAAAAATTATGTAGCTATTTTCAAAAAGCTGCGACAGCAACATGCTGCTGAATACTGCAAAAAACGCCTGGTGAACGTAAAAATAACTTTTGAAGGCGATGGCGGTGTCAATTGATCTTTCATCTAGCGCTTTTGACTACTGAAAACCCCTATCTTTGCATTATCGAGGAATGAAAAGACGCATCACGCATCTTTGCAACCCTAGAAACGAGCCTACTCTATTAAATTCGTACTACACGGTTCACGTACCACGTGTACACGTTGAAAACCGCGATCTCTAGTAACGAGTAAGCAAAGAACGCTACAGGCAAGGCGGATCATTGAAATGAATCCCCTAATGAACTGGCACTTCGGATGTACAGTATGCATGCACGGAAATGATCATTTCGCTAAGCTCTGCGGTCGCGTACATTTCTTGCGCAGACGGTACGTCGTGAAATCGTCGTTAAACATTTTAGAGAACCCGAGTCTAGGTAGTATTTTGCTAGTATAGTTCGCTGGGCAATCGGAACAGCGTGATTAGGGGGGTCGAGAGAGACCGACGAATCGGATCATCGAACCGTCTGACTATGGTTAGGATAGTCATCGTTATTTCGGTAGCTCGTGAATATCTGTTGGCCCTCCAAGGTTTTGTTTCTCGTCGTGCCGATATACGCAGCAGGCGTGTCTTTCGCATCGCGAGATGTGACTTACGATAAATAGAGATTGTGCACGCAAATACTCCGTGTGTGTTTCCCGCGTGTGTGTGTGTACAATGTGTATGCAGGTGTTCAGCCGAGATTTCCTCTGCGTGTTATGCGTGTTTCGCGCGCTGTCACTTGTTTCTATCTCCTTTTTAGTTTCGTTCTTTTCCCTGTTCTCCTCCGACGCCGTTCGACTTTCGAGCGCGACGAGATACTCCAGGCGTGACCACCTTTTTACAGGCTGTTCATTCCGCATCGGGATGAAACACAAACCCGGTGAATATAATAATAATAATAATCGTCGTCTTATCGTCAAGTGTACGCACGGTGGAAAAAAAAGAAGACGCAAGTTTTCAGTCTTGGCGAGTGAAACGTTGCGAGCCGAGTATGTAGCGATCGTTATCATCATCATTATCATCATTCGTTTCTCCGTTGACCTTTGCCGGCACCAATCAAGCTGGTTCTCCAGTGTATCTGTATATATGTATCTATTCGTGTATGTACGCGTGTATGCTTGTGTAAATGTGTGTGTGTGTTACGTGTAGGGTGTTCTTTTCAATAAAATGACGACGCAAGCGACGTTAACGCGCTACTAGACATTATAGATTACACATTGTTCAACTAGAAAACTTCGCTTTCTTTTTTTTTCCTTTTAGCAATTATCATTTAAAGAGGTTACGGGCCAGTTTCCTATAATATATATACATTGAATTCAACTTGGCAATATGGTGGCAATCAAGCGTTCGCAACGCCACTGTTGTAGTCCATAGCTAACCGGTTACAAGGGAAATCATCGTCTGAAATCTTCATTTAATATATTTTTAAGCGAACAAAGCTTAAGGACCACTCCGTATCGCCATTGCATTGAGTTCAATTTACAACGGGGGTGGGGGTGGGGGTTTGTATTTTTCTTGGGTGATTCGGGTTGGTAAAGGGGTTTCGGGGGGTGGGGATGGGGGACATCCTCCTCAGAAGATCATTCTTTCTTTCGTTCTGTTCATCTCGCCCACCGTAAGGCTAGCGCTAAACCGGTGAATTCATTTTTCTCTTAGATTTGTAAGGTTTCCTTTTTTTTGTTTGTTAAAAATAAAATAGCTTAAGCCATATTCGATTGGCTGGGGTCTGTATTCTGTGTAGTGGATGGTGTGTTGGTGTTGACGTTATTATCACTAGAGTTACCGCTAGCCCCCGCGGCAGCACTCGTGGCTTCCAATTGGCCTCCAGGATTGTCCGAAGACTGCATGTACTTCGGTATTAGGATCGAGTTCAGAGCCGGCTGAATTCGCAGCTCTTGCTCTGTAAAGTCGAACAATGGCGGCAGCTCCCGGCCGTTCGGTAACCGTGTGCCTTGTTCTCGCAGTTCGTTGAAGAACGAATGGGCACACGCCTGCAGAGGCGTCATCCGTAACGACGGTGTGTACTCTAGAAGCCGGGCGACCAATTCCATCGCTTCCGGGGGCGTGCGTGCCCTGAACACCTGAAAATTAGTCGTCTTAACGTCGACATCACAACAGAACTAAAAACAGTATCTACGTAGCTAAATAAAAGACTAGAGTATGGCAACAAACACGACCGCGTCAAAGTCGTGTGAGGAAAAGCGGCAAAAAAAGACCGGCAGCGACACTTTCCCAGAGGAAGAGTCTGCTCTCGAGATTCATGGAATTAGATATATTATGCTAGCTCCTCGAGGATGCTCTCTCTGATCTGTCCTTGCTGTTTTTAGATGAAAGTCGTTACTCGTGTGCCGATATCATTATTCTTATGTATGCCCAGGGTCTTCTTGCTTTGACGACTTCGAAAAAAATCAACCAGAACACATAAAACAACTCTCATTTCAAACATGTTTTTCTTAAATCTACATTAATTGAATTTACATCTAGAACAATGTTTACAATATTCAGTTTGAAAACATGAAATTTTAGTCTTAGAAACGTTCTTGTTTTATTATTCTTCATTGGTTCTCATTTATTCGAGTTTAAATGATAGCCATTCGATTTAAAAATCCTTTCGACTTTCTACCTCAGCTTGCAACGGCTGATCATGGAGACAAATATTAATATATGCTTTCCAACCACTTTGAATGAAATCATAACTTTTGGAGACTGTTAAGACTGTTTGTGTGTTTTCTATTAAAGAGTCGTATCATTTTTCCATCATCAAAGCAGGGAGACTCTCTAAGGGTGTATTCTCATGACACTTGTTACTTTTCGTGTTGTTTGAAAGATAGTTTAGTACAGGAAAGTGCTTCAGGGAATGAATGAAATTCTTGTTGGTAGACACGAAACAATCCCCTTAATAAAAAAAGTATCGTTAAACATACTCAACAACCAGAGTTATATTAGTAACATGAGATGTTTAATTCTAAGGTATTATTACGGTGTCAAGTATAATGACAAGACTGCGGATCTTTATGCGAAATAGAAATTGTCTGCATCGGCATTCTCCAACAATTTTGAATTTCGTCTACTCAATTCCGCTATAAATGTATAAAGACGATCCACAGTCTAATAATGACATAAATCTGGCAATAAGCCATTCATCTGTATATGCTGTTCTCTTTGATGAAAAGAATTACAGAATATCGTTTAGACAACTTTACACGTTTCTCGATCAACAATGAAAAAAGAAAAATACATTTAACCACGACGATGAGATTTGGTGAACACAAAAAGGAAACTGTAACACGTTGGAGATCAAGAGAAACCGAGGTACCGTGTGATCGCGAACGTACAGGCAATCGTTCATCACTCTTGCAACAATGGATCAACATTGACTTTCTGCGTAGGTTCGTTTTAGACACTGGAAAATACAGACTTCGATTACCACCAGAACATTAGAGTAAGTGATACACGTTTGATAGTTTTGAGTGAAACACGACATTATTGTGTCGGTAACATTATACTGTTAGTTTTAGTTAGGGCGAGAAGTGACGATGCAGTGATTGTGTGAGACACAAAGAATGAGAAAAAGAGAGAGAAAGAAAGAGAAAAAACAAGATAGATAGAAAGAAAAATGGATACTACATGACTTGGCAAAGGTGCACGCCGAATGATTTATGCGCATGATGCAAAAAGATCGAATGAAGGTCTCTTTATTTTGGTTGGTCATCCTCCGTTCGATGGATCAATTAGCAGTAATTGCACATATCCTATGTAACCGTTCAGATGCTGAAAAGTTGGTTACAATTGGTTAGTACATTGGGCCAAGAGAGAAAAAAGAGAGAGAATGAAAAAAGAAAAAAATAAAGGAATAATTCGCCAGCCATATATATATATGTATATGTATATATAATATAAGAAACATCGTGTGTTCAACAGGGACCACTTACTCTAATCTTTTGGTGCTCCGTGGAACACTTTAGTCCACTCATTCGCTGAAGCATAAACTGTAACCACGAGTACATGTATTGATGAAATGTGATTATAGCGACAGGTGTAGCAAGACCGTGTTCAGTTAGAAGGAACGAGAGACTGTATGTAGTCATTACCATCGCAAACAACTTGTGTTCTCATGCAATCGCGGTTACTATACTCTATTTCTTAAGGGAAGAGTTCTAAGATAGAATAGTGGTCACAACGGCTATTAACTTCTCCATCGACCCAAATGTTATGAGTAGACTGCGGATCTTTATGCAGTTGTGGCTTATGAAAATGTTCAAAGAGAAGGCTAAAATACAAAATCCGATAGAATTTGATACAATTTTGATTTGTTTTGGATTTACACAGGCCAGTCCCATTAAAAGTAACATTTCATTTGATTGCGCTTTCTTCAAATTTGTCTACAAAAATTGGAAAATGCATAAACATACGAAGTCTAGTTATGAGTCTAGAATAATTGCGACCGATCATATACCTCGGCTCTCTTTCTTTCAAGAAAGAAACTATAGTTAACCACAACACGCTAAGGACAATGCTAAACTTCATACTAGTTCTGTAAATGTTCAAACTTTGACTTAAAGCAGCGAATATTTCACACTATTCAAATATTATTCTTGAAGAAGTTTGTTGGACGGTCATCTCTTACTTATCGATCTGAGATGGTTCTATTTTAAAATTCTTTCTATAGCTTTTTATCACGCTGATTCGTTTCTGTCGGATACACTGCGACGTCAAAATGGCTGTGGAACAAATTCTCAATAGAAATAATGGATCGTAATCGTAAAGGCAAGTGACAGCTTTTCTTGGCAACTTTAGGAGTAAACACTGGGTTCTGTATGCATAAAGAATGAAGTACGTACTGAATTGTCCTGCTTAGTACTAGTAGAACATTATTTGGATAGTTGGGAAATATTTCGTACAAATCGAAGCTTGAACAACAAGTTCTCGATTTACAGTGATACTTGATAGGTCTCTTCAGAGGTGGCAAGATACCCTATAAGAAGGCTCAACACGATCCTATCACTGTTTTACACGGCTACTACTCTTTAGTCACGAAGAACGATGAGAGAAATGTGTATACGAATAAATATAGAAAGAAGAGAGAACGATAGCCGGTACAAATTGGAAAGAGATACATAAAGAACATTATCGGACAGTCTGACAACATATCACGGTGATGGTGCCACGCATACAGTGCGGCCGTATTATTACGTGTTACAAATACTCTGTACTTTTTCACAAAGTTAGATAAATAAGCTACCTTTTGCCAAGGATGCGACTTAATCTGTGGGAATTTGAATTCGGTATAGTTGGGGTTCATCTCACGTATCTGATCGCGAGTTGGTGTTCCCAAAACCTTGATAATCTCAACCAGCTGATCGACACCACTGTCGCCAGGGAATATCGGCTGGCCGAGCAGTAACTCTGCCAGTACACAACCAGCACTCCACACGTCTATAAGAAACAGGATGTCCTTCATTATATAATGTAAGTTTGACCGTGCCATACGTTTGTAAACGTACCAATTTTTGTAGTGTAGTCAATAGCACCAAATATGAGTTCGGGCGCGCGATAGTAGCGACTGCATATGTAAGAGACATTCGGCTCTCCTTTGACCAAATGCTTGGCCGAGCCGAAGTCGCAAAGCTTTAGAACGCCGGTTTCCGGATCCAGCAGCAGGTTCTGTGGCTTGATGTCCCTGTGGCAGATCCCCAGGGAATGTATGTACGCCAGGGAACGGAACAGTTGATACATGTACAGCTGTAACATCAAACAAACAATAGAATTGTTAGCCGGACATCCTCAAACGTTGCTACAAAGTCAGTTGTTTGTTTAAGGCTAGACTACTACACTAGAGTTTCTGGAACATTGTTCCCCAACTTTCTTCTTGTCGCAAACCCTTTTTACATTAGCTTACACCCCGTCGCACCTACACTTTTACTAGGAAAGAATCCTCTATTTTTATTGCTACTACATAGATGCCAGACCTTCCGGGGGTTTTGCAGTAGTTAAAAGTGTTAGATAAAAGATCAATCTAGGCCACAATCGCCCTCAAAAGTCCTATATTTATGTTTACGTAATCGGGGTAGAAGTAAAAGCTACGTTTGACAGTCAACTGGTGATTTCAAATAAATTTTTACTGAAAGATTCTGGTGCTTACCTTAATGAAGCTGATCGGTATCGTCTGCTTGCTTTTGCTATAATGTCGAGCGACTTTGTACACAGTTTCGGGTATGTATTCCAGGACTAGATTCAGATAAACCTCGTCCTTCTAAAAGAAAGCGATGGAATTATTATTGATCGCTCCCCGCGACGATGCTCGCAAGGTGTGTCGTCTCAAAGGCACATGGTCCCGTAGCAATGAACTTCTCTAGCACGGTCCGTACTGGTAATCGATTACTATCAATTCCCATCGGACAGTTTACGCGTGTAGTACCTTTGAACTGCAAACACACTGTTCCGGAAGATTTTCCGTCTATGACTAGCGAAGCTGCGTTCACTACTGGACTGAGATTTATCGAGAGAGCTTGTGTCGATCGTCAAGGTGTCGTACAAACTAAAGGTTCTTCTCGTTTATAGAAATGTATATGTACATGTGTAGGGGAAGTCGACCATAGATTGCAATCATTTCTTAAAATTACTTTTAGGATACAAAATATAGAAAAACAATACAGTCCCTAATTAGTAATCTTCGGTGAGCGAAACTGTGGCATTGATTGTAAGTAAAAATAAAAGAGTTAATGAAATTGTATTATAATGAAGTATGAAATAATTATAACAGTCCAACCTTCAAAACAACAACCGCACTCTTAGAATAATTAATTATTAGCAAACTTTAAGGTCATTTTAAAATTTTCAACACGAAAACTTTTCTACTTTGTTCTCAAAAACAAACACCCACTCGTTCATTCTTGTTATTCCTGTTATCATCTAGTGATGCTACTAAATCTATGGTCGAATTGCCCTATACAGAGTGGGTCGCGTAACGTTTGCACCACAAATGTCTTTGTTGTTTTTAAAGATCTCATATTTTAAATATTATACATTTCCTCTGCCTGCGACCCGGAATAACCCTGAGGTAATTAAAGGAGTGAACTTGAAATATCTAAGAAAATGTAACCCCATTGAACTATTCAATTTTGTCCTGGAGACATTTAACGTGTCTTTAAAAACAACAATGATATTTGAGGTGCAAACAGTAGGTGACTCACCCTGTACATTTGTATATTAAGATATATACATATACAGGGTGTCCCAGCTAGCTTGTCCACCTTGAATATCTTTGTTGTTTTTAAAGATACGTCAAATGTCTGAAGGACAAAGTTGAATGGTAAAATGGGGCTCATAAGATACCAACATAATTTTTTTTCATATAATTTTTTTTAGAGATATGAAGGTCACCTTCATTTTTTTAAGGGAATGAGATATTTTTTAATACATCAATCGATGCAGCTGGACATTCGTTATAAAAAAGTACTAACCTATGTATGTCGAAACTAGACGTTAGTGTTTACTTATTTATGTAACGTCTTAGTACGACAGTAATGGTATTTTAGGGTTTTTTAAATTGAAATATCTCCTGAACTACTAACTTTTCGACATACATAGGTTAGTACTTTTTTATAACGAATGTCCAGCTGTATCGATTGACGCATTAAAAAATACCTCATTCCATTAAAAAAAAAATGAAGGTGACCTTCATATCTCTAAAAAAAATTACATAAAAAAAAATTTTGTTGGTATCTTATGAGTCCCATTTTACCATTCAACTTTGTCCTTCAGACATTTGACGTATCTTTGAAAACAACAAAGATATTCAAGGTGGGCAAGTTAGCTGGGACACCCTGTATACAAAATATATATATATATGTATATTAATGTGTATATATATATTTTTTTGTTTCTCTCGTGAATCGCTACTAATTTGCGAAGCAAATCTGCCTAAGTGTTTCTCAAAAGGACTTTCTCAAACTACTGGGTACGCTTTTCACTTACGTCCACATGAAAAACTGGATTAGTTGCGTTTAAGATGTTCTACAAAATAACACAACAATGCCGCATGCATTAAACTAATACGTAATACACGGAATCGGAGCTTATAGAATTCATTGTAAAGAGAACTGACTGTTTTTTATTGCGTTACTTGAAAGGTTATGAACACTTTCACCTACGAGTAGACAAAAAAAAAATATTAAAGGAAATTGTTCTGCGTGAACGCATCGTTTTCGTATTATAGACGCTCGTGCGCGTACTTACAGGGTGTTTCGCAATCGATCCGCGTGCCCGCGAACAAATGAAAAATATAAAAACAAATCGATTCGTTGGTTCGATATATATTTCGATTATTCGCCGGCGTGCTTTTCGAGGTAGCGAATTTGCATGGACGCACGCCGGTACCCGTTCGCCAAGAGAATACAAATGAAAGGAAAGCGAACTCCTTTGTCAGTGAATTACGAGACACCCTTCGTAACTCTAAGAATAAACTGAACAGATCGCATTCCCGATGAGTCGGTAAACTTTCAGTCGTTTGTTCAATCGGATAGATAAAATTGCATAGTTACCTTATCACCACTAGAGTAGAAGAAATATTTTAGTTTCACGATGTTGCAGTGCTCGAGACGCCGCATGATTTGCAATTCCCTGTTCTAGAAATCATAGAAGACACGTGATTAGTATATATACATATATCCTCATTGCAATATTAAATCTCTTAAAAATCGCATAACTTTCTTGAAATTGGTCCAAACGACTTGAATTTTTTTTAAGATGATAGACCGCCTAGATTTGTTTCGATTGCAATTGGCAGAAATCGTAAAAAATTTTTTAAATGATGTTCTCTCAACTGTTTTATCTGAGCATGTAACTAAATAATTTAAAAAATGCATTTGTAGCTTATTAGCTTACAACTGATGTTGTAATTTTGGACCAATTTGAAAAAAGTTATGCGATTCTTAAGAGTGTCTTTTACTGTATTTGTTCTTTTCCTATTCTTTTCGCATTGTGTATCACTGCACCCGAGTTCACATTGTCGTGTACAAAGATTTGATACGCGAATTAGGAATCTCGCGATTATCAGTCTGCAAACGGATCAATCGTGACTGATAAGATTCGGAGCTGATAATTCCGTAGGACGTTTATCGGATCGCGAAATTGGGTTCTTTCAATTCCACCAACGTGATCGACGAAAATAACGAAAATTTCCGATCATCAAGATACAGATGCGCCGATGAGATTCGAAATCGAACGAATTTATCAAGATTTCAACATTGCATAGGTCGAAGAAGACACTTGCCTCCGATTCTTCAAACAAATGTGAAGATGGAGTTGATAGAAATTCTATGAACATGAAGTTGAAAGGTGTTCCACAATCTCGAGTAAATCTTGTCTATCTTAAACTGTGTATAAAAATAGGAATTTCAGTGTTACCTTAAATCGTTTGTCCTGGAGAACCTTCTTGATGGCAACCATTTCTCCCGTATCACAGAGTTTCGCTTGGAAGACAACGCCGAAGCTGCCATTACCGATTACTTTTGTGTCTGTGTAGGAGACCTCTTCGGGGAGGTCTGCGAGAGCACCGGTGGTAGCCACCACGGTCGTCACTTTGCTGCCATCCTTGCCTGCATTGTACATCGCACCACCCATAGAAACAATCGAAAAGCACAACGCTACAGTACAGCGAAAGTAACAGGGTAAATATAATGGCTGACAAAAAAAGCTTAACAAAGCGGTTACTTTGAAGAGATATAGGTATAATAGCAGGAAATACTTGGAAAGTAATCTTAAGCCAACTACGAATTCTCTATCTTCTAATTATGTATGTACTTTGTTACACTTCCAGCTCTGCGTTCAGAGTTCGCCACCTTCTACTTAAAGCTATTCAAACTGAAAAATAACTTCTTTCATCAGTCCTTGATAAGACAGGAACCAATAAAGAGTATCATTTATTGGTCGCATGACTTTATAGCGCAGAGATCAGCATTTTAAAACCACCAGCATAATAAAAATAGATTCATGGGGGAAGCAGACTTCACCTAATCCCTCAGCATTGGACTGCTAACGTGAGCAACCCTAATTCATATTCGCTCCAACAAAAAGACTCTCTCTCTTACTTGAATGTTAATACAATATTAAATTTAAAAAGCCTGGCACAAGCCCTTCTACCGGACACCCATTCGAACGATAAACATTTGCCTCGAGATAAACGCTCCTGTCAGTCGAGATCTCGAAAGGCGTTCGTCCGTGAAGGTGCAAGAAGCGAGGAAGAAAAACTACCGTTCTTTTTACGGAGAGGCTATTTGCCGAAGATGATGGACAATCCCGACGCCTCGAAGCCTTCGCGAGACCATTATTCACTCGAACAAGGAGAGCGGCGATTATTGGAATGGTAATGCGAGCTGATTCATCACGGTGGCGGCACGCGGGAGATGAATCCACTCGGAAAATTAATCGAACCGCTCTCATTACGCAACTTTCAGCGGATCAATTTCATTCGAATTCGCCGAGCGGCTAGAACAATTTCACGCGGAGGGGAACCGGAGAACACTCCATTGTGTCTCGCTCTGCGAAAACTGAAAATAACTTCTGGTCGATCTAGCAAACCCATTCCCGACCGATGTTGTATCAACGTACACCAGGTTGCACGGGTGTGTTGTTAGATACGTGTAATTCTATTGCTAGCCGCTTGAACGCGGCTGCGACAGGGATAACCTTGATAAGATGCAACCACGGATAATGCGAGGTAGCGCGTTCGCGGACCGGTTTTCTCATTGAACCGTCGCTGAAAATAACCACGCGCACGCCCGTATCTTTCACGCCTCTAATAATCCGTCGCGCGAGCCGTGACGCGGAATCGCCACCGAAAACTCGTCGAGACGATTTACGAGGATCCAGAATAACGAGGAACACGTTGCCTCTTCGATCCTCGATTACCTGTTTACCGGCGCTCGACCAACCGACGTTTCACTTTTAGACACTTTCCAACACACCGCACCGTTCCGATCGCTTCCGTACATTTCCACGTGCAAGCCCGCGCGGAAATTCGTGTTTCGTTTCCTTCGTCGGTCTCGATTCAACTTGCTCACGGTGCCGTGGATCCTTATCTATTTTTTTTTTTAAATGGGTTTGTGCCTCTCATTTTATTGCGAGACGTTAGAAGTCGAAGGATTTTTTAATGTAAACAATCGTCGATCCTCAACTCTTGGTGTATTCTACAGGTATTCTGTCGAACAAATAATTCAAAGCATGCCATCAAATCTATCCCGCAACTTTATTTGTAATTAATAGACTGAGGATCTTCATGCAAAATAAACATTTAATTTTATTTCTTCCCTTAATGATCTAAGAGAGGAGAAATTATATATTGACATCTTCAATTTTTAAAATGTTCGAACAATTTTGAATTTCATCTACTCAATTTTGCTATAAATGCATGAAGATCCGCAGTCCAGTAATCAATATGGTAAATATTTATTATAAACTCGATCTCTGAAGAGTAAGCAGCATGATTCGAGTCCCAGATAATTTATTTCAGAATCGTTGTTCGAATTAGTACGACTCTTTCGTAGAAGATCGAATAAATTTCTTTCAGAAAGACTAAATAAACCCAATACGAAGTTCCGTTGTTTACAGAAACGTTCTTCTGTATTCCAACTAAACCGTTCCAAAAATCGATTAATTCGATCAGAGAGAAGGTCAACGCGGCCGTTCGTCGAATACAAAATGGCGAAAGATCTGCGGAGGGAGGAGGTCTCGTCGAAGCGAAACTTTACAGCGTTTAAATGGCGCCATCCGAGTTAATATTTTCGCAGCGTTGTTCGCGGAAATCGGCCTGGCTTCATTGAAAAAAAAAAATGGCAAAAGCTCCGCCCCGACAGTGCTCGACGACGAGTGGGCAAATTTCCCGTCAAAGTGGTTGTTCGCGAAATGTCAGCGGGGTATCGTTTACGTGAACCGGGTATCCGGTAAAAAGGTCGGGATCCTCTGATGCGCGCGTAACGCGGCAAAAGGGAGGCGGGAAAGTGCATATCCGGATCCTTGGTTTGCTGCACTTTTTGTTGCACGCTGGATTTAGCCGGCTCGGGTCCAAGCGACGCTTTTGCCAGAGATCGCCGCCGTTTGACCCAGTTTTCGGCCTCTCTGCGCCCCAAAGGACCTCCTCTTTCTCGACCAGAGCCCCGAGGGGGGGGGGGAGGAGACGTTAAACGAAGCTCTCGCGGAGATTTCCTATAATTTTTCTGTACCACGAAAAACAAATCACAAATTAACGAATCTCGTAATTCGCGAAATAGCGTTACATTAACCTTCTGGCAGTCGCCCTGTTGCGCTGCGTACATCATCGGTTTTTCTCGAAGGACATTTATTAATAGCTTGGTCCCCTGTTTACTATAATAAATATTTATCCGCGTACAAGTTGCATTTTCGTTCCTTTAAACCGCTTTTATGTGCCGGCGTGTTTCGTTACACCTTGTTTGACAATTTAAAATTGTTTGAACAATCTCCGGGCGAAAGTGTGCAGTCTATAAATAACGTTATTCGTAGGATCGATGCGATGTTTTCTTCTCTTTATATACAGAGTGATATATTTTTTCGGTTGTTTACACGGCAGATTTTATGCATTTCTGACGGAAATAGGTTGACGTAATTGAAAATAGTCAAGAACATCGAGACGATTTAAGCACATCCAGATGTTGTTTTCAACTTATTACAATTGTTAAATCTTGTAAGTGATGAAAACAATTTTTCTTTTGCACTAAGATCCGCGCAAGTCTAGTCGCGTAATTACACACGAACAAAAGGCTTCGCGGCAGAATCGATAGCGTGGTTGCATTCGGATAAGAGAGATCCCACAGTGCTTATGAGATCATCTGGCGGTGATCGACGCCCATCGAACCTATTTACGCCGACGACGTCGCCACACCGTAGGAGAGAAAATGAATTCCGCCATCGGTTTACTCCCCATACGTGTCCGGTTAACGTCCTCTCGAGTTCTTCGCTCTGGCAACCGTATAATATTTAAATGACATTATAAGGAATACTTTCGCAATAACCGTTCTCCCGCGTCCGAGAAACCAGGTCTATACATAGCCCGATTGTGCGCAAACGGAATATGTATCATCGAGCTACTTCTGCCGGTCGCGTAAATATTTGAACAGTTTGTGCGGAACGTCGCCGGCGCAATCTTTCGCGGAAAGTTCTGTCTTCGACGCGATGCCTACACGTCGATACACTTTCGCGAATCGGCTTCTGTTCCCCCGGCCGTGATCATCCTGGATCGAGAGGACTCGCGTATCGCAATCGAAAGATTTCACTCCCTCGAGCGTATCTTCGAGCGTCGATCTTTCACTTTTTCAAGGACAACTTTTTTTTAGAACACCTGGATACATCATTCCACATTCTAATTGATTATGCTTTATGCAGGTTAAATAAGTACGTAAGGAAGAACGGAAATAGACGCGGACATATATTCTGCGAGACAGTGCCCATCCAGCTTTCATACCACAATGGAACTTGTTAAATTCTTTTTTTCAATTTTGAAGCTATGTGTAATTTTTTTCTAAATATCAGAAATAAATTGCATTCTCAAAAGTTTTACATGGATTTTCATGGGAATTTTCAGTTTGGCGCTTGCAGCCTTTTTTAATACCAGTCTTTATATTCAGCGAGACAGAGTCCATCCAGCTTTGAAGGTTTTTTCTTTAATTTTGAAACCATATGTAATTTTTTAAGTGTCTGAAATGAATTGCATTCTCACAAGTTTTACACGGATTTGACAGCATTTTTTAATTGCAATCTTTATATATCCAGCGAGACAGTGTCCATCCAGGTTGCTGCAAAAATAATTGCGGCTTTAGGTTTTCAATTTTGAAGCTACATGTAATTTTTTGAAGTGTCTGAAATGAATTGCATTCTGACAAGTTTTACACGGATTTGACAGCATTTTTTAATTGCAGTCTTTATATATCCAGTGAGACAGTGTCCATCCAGGTTGCTGCAAAAATAATTGCGGCGTTTGTGTTTCAATTTTGAAGCTACGTGTAATTTTTTGAAATATCTGAAATAAATTGCATTCTCACAAGCTTGGCATGGATTTAAATAAAAACAGCAGTTATTTTTACTCCAGCCTAATACATGCCACGTGTTCCGTTATCTCTGAAGATATTAAACAGGTTTCTTCGCGAGTGACGTTAGCGATCAACTTGTTTTGTAACAACGTTGACAACATTTCGGGACTTATCGTGCGAGTGCTCTTCTTCCTGCTAATGGATACGTTGGTTTCCGATAGAACTGGGATTCGACGCACAAGGTTTGTTTAATTAAAGGTCGTTGCTCCTTAGGATTTTTAGCACTTCGAAACTACAGTTAGAGCTTTCCGAGACATCGTAGGAATCAATTAACACCTGCGCTGTCCGGACAATAACGATGAATATCACGAACGAGGTGAATCAGCGTGTTTTTATTAGCCGAGGATGTTTTAGGAGGTAACATGTGGTCTTTATCTTTTATCTATACGAGTTTCATAAGCGCTGGCGATTTTATTCTTTCATTTTTTTTCTTTTATTTCAATCAGTCAGTACTCTGTACACTCGAACGTTGCAGCTGGCGAATTAATTAATATTAATTCGTGCAATTGAACGTTTCGAGCGCCGGTGTCCGATAATGTGTATAAAAAAATGTTCGCGAAGAAGGTCAATCGGCTTTACGGAGGTAGTGACGTCGCGGCGCTCCACACGGTGTCTTCCGTTCTTATTTTTTCTCTCTTTTTTGATGTTAAACAAGAAGTTGACGCAGCTCTTGACGTATGAAAAAATAAATCCTTTGCGTGGGTCGACGTACACAACAAAAATAAATGTGAATAACAACGGATAAATGTCACCGGGTCGAGTATTACTTCTCGCTGAATAGTCCTTCTTTCTTGCGGTTGCCACTTGCGTTTCTCTAACCTTTTCTGCTGAAATGGCAGGGCGCTTTGCGGGCGCGCAAACAAATCGGGATCGCGAGTAATATTTAAAAATATACATTGCAATATTTCCACCCGAACGAAGCACAAAGTCTTCAGATTTCTCCAAGATCCAGCAATCTCTCTTCGAATTAGCTCGAGTCAATTTGTGCCTCATGGTTCGATATTAATAATAATTACAAGTCTCTACTAATTGCTAGTTGAATTCCATTTTTTTTTTTGTGAAAGTAAGGACAGAGTCCACCTAAATCGATTTTTATTATCAATCATTGGAACAGGATAAAAATAATTTGAAGAAATTATTAAACTCTTCCCTGCACGGTACAATGTATTTAACCGAGTCGTTTGTACTGACTAGCAAAATAAAAATGTTTTGCGTTGATTGTGGGTAGCAGGAATAAAATAAAAATTGATTTCATCCCTTAATCATTTTTGTTACGTTAAAAACAACACTACAATATTCTTGAATTTCTAGTCTAGTAATAACAGTGGGCACGATTCCATCGCCTTTAGAAATAAAATTGAAACGCAAATAAACGAAACCATGGAAAGACCGGTCCGTAAAACAGATGCAACAATGCGAAGCAATTAATCGCTGATAATCCCGACGTGAACGTTTCCGACCTTGGATTTTTCAATCCAATTAGAATACGAAGCTTCCTTATAAAGATTGGAGAATCAATCGACTGTGTGCAGAATGCATTTAATACAATGCGTGGAGTCAACAATACTTGAGTCGAGTCGGAGCACGTGGATATGTGTGTATACCATAATTCGTGACGGAAATAGAACTGCGATGTATGCGTTCCTCCATATCAATTTTTATGCTTCTTCTTTTATTCCGATTTTTATGTTTGTTGCAAGCTTAACGAGTACGGCGGTAATCAGTGCTATTAATGCGCTATAAACCCATGCGATCCGCGGTCTAATAATCGTATTAATCGGTCATAATTATATTTAGCAGTGTGCTCAATCATTTCTACGAATTATTGGCCACGACAAACCCTGTTGCAACAATCGAACAACCATCCTCGACGCTTGGGGTCCCTATTCTCTAGCTTCCGCAAGAACAAATTCGTCTAGTAATTGTATCGAAGAGCTTAGTGGATGAACATGTTAAGTGAGGTTTAAATTTAATGTTGATTTTCTGAAATTCCCCCTGTGAATCATTACTTAGCATGTCCAGCCAGTGAGCTGTTCGATCATAGTTGGTAATGTAAACATTTCAACGAATTTTCGAAGACGACGACCGACTGCGAAGAAGGGGGCCTAGCAAGAACAAATTCGTCTATTAATTGCTTTACTGGATTAAAGTTGAAAAGCTTAGTGAATGAACATGTTGAGTGACACTTTTGAAAAACAGAGGGCTGAAAGAACAGTTATGCATCTTATTAAATTTAATGTCGATGCAGTGAGTTCCTCAATCATATCTAGTAGCGTAGACATTTCAACGAATTTGCCAAGAGGACGACCGACTGCGAAGAAGGGGGCCAGTCGCGGCACTTACGTTTCCTATTCCCTAGCCTCCGCAAGAACAAATTTGTCTAGTAATTGTATCGAAGAGCTTAGTGGATGAACATGTTAAGTGAGGTTTAAATTTAATGTTGATTTTCTGAAATTCCCCCTGTGAATCAGAAGTTAGCATGTCCAGCCAGTGAGCTGTTCGATCATAGTTGGTAGTGTAAACATTTCAACGAATTTTCGAAGACGACAACCGACTGCGAAGAAGGGGACTTAGCAAGAACAAATTCGTCTATTAATTGCTTTACTGGATTAAAGTTGAAAAGCTTAGTGAATGAACATGTTGAGTGACATTTTTGAAAAACGGAGGGCTGAAAGAACAGTTATGCATCTTATTAAATTTAATGTCGAAGCAGTGAGTTCCACAATCCTATCTAGTAGGGTAAACATTTCAACGAATTTGCCAAGAGGACGACCAACTGCGAAGAAGGGGGCCAGTCGCGGCACTTACGTTTCCTATTCCCTAGCCTCCGCAAGAACTTGCAGAACTTTTTGTACGCGGTGTTCGCCTCCTTGCTGCTCAACTCCATCGCGCTCTTCACCCTCTCATTCTTCTGCTGTCCCGTCGAGCAAAGTTTCGGGTACCGCCAATGTTGGCACGGTTCTGACCAGTCGAGACCAGTAGCCGGTGCCATGGCGACTCTTTGGCTCTGAGAACTCGGAGAACGTGCTACGTTTCTCGTTCCTCGGCACTGTCGAGCTCATCGACGATTTAACATCGCGCACGTTCTTCCCGGAAACTCGCGGCGACTCTCGCCGTAATGTTCTCCAGACGAATTCGATTGTACACACGCTCAAGCAAAGTCACTGGTTTTACCACGTCGGAGGAATCGCGGGAACACTTTCTCGTTGTTCGTTGGAAAGACAAGAGCCCCGGCTATTTTCAAGTCGATCGGAGGAAACACGTTCGCACAGGGACACTAAGCGGAATGTGCCACGAATTACATACTAATAACTCTCCGACTCCCGAGCCGAGATCCTATCGAGGCGGATTACGTGCCAGCCTGGAAAATCGGGGCCGTAAAGGGGACCATTGTTCGTTTCCCGGTACGAGCGATAGCGTGTGCTGCTGGGAGAACACGCCTTTTGATATTATGTACGTTACAGGGCCTAACTTCTCGGAAGCCGCTCGAATCAAATTCTATCCTGCGGAGCTTCGAACTCGGAATTAATCACAGGACGGTTCACTGATCACAGATATGCAAAATACTAAATTTCTTATCACTTAGAGTCTCGGAACGTGTCACTTGGAGATCGTTGGAATCGGTGAACACTTTCTCGTCAAGTAGTTTTTTCGTAAAATAGGAAAATTCTTAGTTGTCCAGCACGTCCAACACGTCAAATGTGCACCGTGTTGGTGACTAATGGGAAATTTCGAATTCCCTGTTCGTTCACGAAGGAGTACGAAAGCCGTTTCCGAAGACGAAGATCGGGCGAAAGGTGGATCGCGTGATCGGACGCGTTTCGAGGCCGGCAAACCGTGCTCCGATACTGTATACAGCGAACACACGTTTAAGCTCCGAAATCACGCGACACACCGAGAGAACCACCGCACCGGATTGATTGTCTCCGGGCTGCGTGTTCGTGTTGTCTACGAGGGATCGCGTTCCACGCGGCTACGTCGCCAGAGACGTTCTCGTTCCGTGGCGTCTCGGCACGCGACTAAACCGAACGCGCCGCCAATCGCCATTGCTCGCGGAAGAATCAGCTTCCGAGAGGGGGCAGCCGCCGGCCACCGCAGGTGGGGGCTACGTTGCGGATGTTCACCGCGAAAGTGAACATCGCGACTGGGGCTTGCAAGCCCGAAAAGCGGGATCCCGCAGGATCCTGCGAGACATTTTTTGGTCCCGTGTTTCTTCAACACTTGATACGAAATCCCGAAAATTTCGCGGGACTATGCGTGCAATCAAAATCGCGCGAAGGACGACGCGCAGGGTGAACTATGTCGATGTTGCATTGATACTAACTATTCGACCTACAGGTGTAGAGGCTGAACGAGCTTTTTACGAGATATCTTTGTAATGACTCGAAGACAGAGTTGGGCAAACGCTAGTCACAATTATGATTATTGACTAATAACTTCATGAGCTCTACAAAAGCGACTAATAATTAATGACCAAGCAAATACTTGAGCGTGACTATGAGTAATTACTACATAAGTATTTGAGCGTAATGACTAATGAATAAAGACTAAATTTTTATTAAGGATGAATATTGACTACTGACTATAATGACATAACTAATGACTAAATACGCAATCAGAATTTCACTCTGACTAATGACTAAAAATGGTTATACGTTAAAATAAGACATAATAATAACAAAAAAATAGCCTATTAGTTTATAAACATATAAAATACAGATTATGACACGTTTGATCACTGCTAATTTCGATATAGTTTAAGTGTACATATTAACGTATGTTAATCGCACAATAGTGACTGATGACTAAAGATTGATGACTGATCATTTAAACTAACTAATGATTAATCATAACTAATAAGCAATAACTTAGAGTTGTGACTAACTAGTGCCATGTAGTTATGACTAACTAATCAACAAGTTATAACTGACTTTTTTAAAGTTTTGACTAACAATCAATCAGACTATTAGTCATTTTTAAATATTAGTTGATTTTTGCCCAATTCTGGGCTG
Source organism: Lasioglossum oenotherae (assembly GCA_028455765.1). Taxonomy (NCBI): domain Eukaryota; kingdom Metazoa; phylum Arthropoda; class Insecta; order Hymenoptera; family Halictidae; genus Lasioglossum; species Lasioglossum oenotherae. Next base: position 4,364,931 of record CM052289.1, read on the forward strand.
AACGAGCTTTTTACGAGATATCTTTGTAATGACTCGAAGAGCAACCTAGGAGAGATACAACAATTGATATATAATAATTGATATATATGATTAATGATTAACTGCTGAAATTTCGAAATGAAATACGGAATCAAAATTGTATGAATACTGAAAAAACTGAATTTAAAAATGAATTCTTTAAACTGAATTTAGGTGTATTGTCATTTGGTCTATATATGTATAATATAAACTCTGTTTACGTTCTTTTATGTTTTTATTTCGATCATTTCTTTTTTTAGTCAACGATTGATGATTAACTTCATCAATCGATTGATCCGATCGTCGATTTTTCGATGATTTCTTCTTTCAATCAACGATTGACGATTAACTTCATCAATCGATTGAATCAATCGTGGATTTTTCGATTATTTCTCTTTTAATCGTACAGATTAATCAATCATGATTAAAATTTTAATTGATTAATGCCCAACTCTGGCACGGGTAAGCTCCAAACAGATTATTTACAACCACAGCTTCAACAACAACTTCAACCACGACAGATGGACAACACGTGTGACAAACCCACCGAATCAGATCGATAATAGATAATCAATCATTCTGCAGAGTTTTTTTATGATTATAAAATTTCATTCACAGTTCTAAAGCATAGTTCGTAGTTCGTTCATAGACACAAGTGTCAAAGCGTGAAAACAAATGGTTTCTTCAATGATTCTAATAAATTGTACGCAATTGTACGCAAGTCAATAAAATCAACCGTTTAATGATGAGTCACACTAACCGAATGGAAACCCTTCAGTTGGCCTAAGGGGATCAGCAAAGATTCGTTAATCAACGTCGCCGAGCAAATGGTTGGAACTGAGCAAATAACGAGGACGGATTTGCCGATGGTATGAAGGAAAGAAGCCGGACACATTTCATTTGCATGCGGCTACAACCTCTCTTTGCGAGACCGCGCGTCGCGAGAGGATTATTCGCGATAAAGTCTATTTATAGTAGGCCGAGTCGTCAATGACGGACATTGCCGTTGAATTAAATAGAACGTGCCAGTTCTGCAAAGTAGAATTTCGCGGTAATCAGTGTTCGCGGGTGTTCACTGTTTCCCGAATGAAAATAATAATTTTCTTGGAACACTCCTCTGTCATTCTGGTAGCTTTCGCAATTTAAAAAGTGGATCTATAGCCGTTCTCAACAGAAGCGTGATTAAACACGGTGAACGAAGTGTCGATCAAATCAATCAGATCGAAAATGGAGTTTTGTTCTTCGCTGATGAGGCTGTTATTAGCTGATAGGGAGTGCAAGCCTAAAGAGTGGCTGTAGTAATGAATATTTTTAGAATTTGTTTTACAGATTGCTTTGCAAACAACTGGCTGAGGTCTTCCAATCTCAGCGCACAAAGAAAACAGATAATATAACGGTGAAAATGGGAAGATTCGCAGCTTGTTCGCGGGAAGGAAGCATTTAAATGGAGCGTGGCTGCTATTAATAGAACGATTAATTCATTAAAATGCTAAGTTCCAAAATAATGGCAGCTCGGGGCGACTTCCGGCCGATTGTGATACAGTGCGCGCGCCCATCTCCTGCATCGCAACCAATTATTCTCCCCGGTGTTTTCAGCCGTTATAGATCGCAAACTCGAAACTGGATCAGCTCGGTGTACTAACTAACTCTTCTCGACTTCACCGAAGTCCGGGCAAAAGGAGGACTATTTTTTCTTTACGAAGTTGAATTGGATGTAAAGCGACACTCGCGACCCGGCTTTTATCAGCGGATCTGGTAATTGGCGTGGCAAGATCGGCACAAATAAGATACGACAGTTCGCGCAGTCAAGAAACTCGCCGCTCTAACACGTACCGAAAGTTAACCCGTCAAATTAACGTCAAATGTCGCCGTTCGATAACTTTCATTATTTAAATCGGCGAGTTAATTTTCGCGCCGCGAGCTGGGGAAACTATTCGTTGCACGATTAGCTCGGGAACGTCCCGTACCAAGTTTCCGCGTTCTCGCGCGATCGTACCTCGGAGCCAGCCATAGTTGGCTAACTTTTAATCGGCGGTTGATCTTCATTGATTCCGGACACGCGAGTCTACCGAAAAAACGGGATCTAGACGATCGCAACAATTCTCTCGGTTCGCCGAAACAACTCCAAAGCCGCGACAGCGCCGATATCGGGCTGTTTGAACGCCGGTTAGAGCTCTCGCTATATTTAGCCGTAATAAGTAGATAACAGTCCCAGTGCGGGGCACACGGAGTACACGTGAGACATGTCCCAGTCGTTGCGAATAACTCGATTTCCTCCGAAAAGAAATATTGGAAGAAAACAAACACGGATAAAAGCGGTTTATCGACGACGTTTATCGGCGCGGCCAGGCTGATTAAAGGCGCCGATCGATATCTGGTCATCGGAAGGAGAACACAAAGCGCAATCGGCATCGCTTCTCCCGTGGCCTTTCAATCTCCGATCCTCTTGTCATCTCCTCCCGGAAGCGTGCACGCTAAATGGAGTCTCGAAACTCTAAACAGTCGGATCATGGCATCCATGACTGCACGACAACAGAGCGACTCTTCTAGAAAACAACGGGAAGAGGATCGGAATCTACTCGGAACATGAAGCTGAATACATATCGGGATACCTGTTGTGTCTGAGGAACGTGTAACATTTTATAAACATCACGTGCTTAGCACCTCTTATCTTAAGTTGTGCGCATATCAACGCACTCTATTTATCTGCGACGCGTTCTGGAGAACATTTACTTTACTCCCTCTCTCCTCCCATCATTTTGTCTAGTCCGACCTTGCTGCAAGCTCCATACGAACTTCAATAACACCGAATATACATATATCGTTCCGACTACAGCGATTTCAGGTAATCCAGACAGATACCGCGGATTGTAAACAAAATCTAGAGATTCGATCAATTAGCAAGAATTGCGTATGTTTTCTCGAATTGAAAGCGTGTTCGGAAATTACGTGATTTTTAGGTATGTGCGTGTTTCTCTGAATACAGAAGTGTTCGACATTGCATAATGTACCTACAGAGAGCTGAAGAGACGTCGGAAAAAGTCGATTCTTTATTTTATTGATTGCGATGCTGTTTATAAAACAATCTGGAAAGGGCTAGAACATTTCAAAAAATGTTCCAAGTTTTTTAAACGTGTTTGCTCATTCAGAAACTCATTCATTTAACAAAAATTCGGAAGCAATTCACAGTCGTGAGTTCCCAATCGGGTAGAATGTTGACGAATTTTGTCTGTAATGTTTAGTTAAGCAGGACGGAAGAAATAATCCATTAACTACTATTGAAACTTGCCACACAGGGTTTTCTTCGAATGAACTTGGGAATGGACCTTGAAATGTATAGGAAGTAGTGGATCCGATACGAGAAAGGATATTCAGACGATTTTAGACATTCCGCAACTTGAACGGTAACGACTGAACGTTATCTGTTCTCGGTCTGAAAAGATCATTAACGTGGCGTTAACAACGGGTAGTGACGCACGCGTATATCAATAACTGCGACTCGTTTCGAAACAGTCGAGTTCCAGGGAAGCGTAGACTTTCTACCAGTTTTCGAAGCTTCACAGAATTATTTTCGTCCTCGACTAGAATCTCGTAAGAATTTTAACGTCGCGTCGAAATCCTCTCAAGATCGATCGTTGATCGAGGCAGATCCATTATTCATTGTGCAATTTAGATTGCTTGGCCACCGATAACGCCAGTTTCATGGTTCAACAACACCCAGAGACATCAACGCTCAATTGATAACCACACAAAGCTTGTATCGATAATAAAAATTTGACTGATCGAGAAATTTTCTGATTAACACTGTTTGAACATCGTCGAAATCTTTTTACTCGTTCCGAGTCACGTAACGTAACGACGTGTCGGTATACAGAAGCCGGTGAGTGTATCATCCATAAATTCTCTATTTCTGGAGGAGAAAATACATCTGTTCGATAATTTGATGCGGGCCAGTCCACTTCAATCGCGTAACACGGGAGTAACGGATCGTTTATGCTGATCGGTGGGACGTGAAATTTACAATCTGACTGCGGCCGTTCCAGACGTATTTATGGTCCCCCTGATGATGCATAGATCGCTCATTAACGTAGTACCTACGCACGTTCTCATTGTCTTTTCGGGAACGAAGCAATTGGCAGACGAGTAGGCGATTTTCCAATTCGGTTAACGAATTCTTCTTGTGTCGCCAAGGGATATTATGACGTCTCTTTGGATCAGCGAACACAGTTAACACTTTATCGAAATACGTGCTCTAAACATCAGCTAAACGAGCCAACGTAATATGTATCGAGTCAAAGCTAATATTATTGTTAGACTGATTTTGTGCATCCATGACAAACATGAATAGGCCAAATACAAGAATGGAAATACATTAACAGAAAATTTCAAGATGATAAAAAGAAGAAATGCATTTTCATTTAACTTGGATTCCTTACAATTGACTTGGACAGTTTTTACTTTGCGTAAAGAGCCGCAGTCTGATTATTATTGGCACGTCCGACCGGCACCTTGTGATTTCATCTTTCGTCGACATTCGTGGATTATTTGAATCCGTTCCGATGAAGAAAGAAACAGAGTGATTGATTTGCTGCAAGACAGGAACGACTAATACTTAAATTAATTAATCAATTAATTAAATTTAATTAATAACCATATAGATTGTACCTCTCTCCTTATGCAAATCAATTTTTACGCACCTGAACGTGTTTTGAGATCTCGAGCAGGTTTTCAAACACTTAACCCTCCGAGGGTCGGGCTGGTGCACTGAGTGCGCCAACGATCGAATTTTAACGAGAAGATCGAGAGTTATTTTGTGCTCATTTTCAATAAAACCGTTCTTTTGATAATGTCTGAATTATATTTAGTAATGTACCTACATGGATTTGTCTGAATACCTGATGATATAAAGTCAAAACTGAGTAAAACTGACCCAAAACAGCCTGGCGCACCGAGTGCACCGTCCCACCCGAATAAGGACGCGAGATCACCCCACCCACGAAGGGTTAAATGCAAATCCGCATATGGATTAATAAATCCTATAAATCGAATTATTGCGAACTCCAACACTCTATATAACAGTATTGACTATTTTAATGGGTCGATACAAACTTTCAAAAAAAAATTACGCAGGATTAACGTATAATATCAGTGCCTTTATACCTATAGTTTCTGTTTTCTTTTTATGCATGTCCTTTCTTAGTAATTTATGTTAAGTCTTTGTTCTATTGTAAACATTAGTATAAATGGACCACGGTCTGTTCAAAATAAATAAATAATAATAATGATAATACCGCGGATAAATTTTTAGAAATTACGGATTAATCGGTAGATAGTGTCTTAAGAGAATCTAAATGATTCAGACGGCATAATGGAGCGATGCCGTGTCGAGGGGACACGCAGGAGTCCGGTTTCGCTCTCACGCCTCATTTTCCCTCGGCGAAGAATGCCGAACATGCGTAACCCGCGCCCGCGTGCAGCGCTTGCAATCGAATTATGAGCAGGCCGTGCAGCTGATCGACCATATAAATAGATCGACCGTACATTGAACGGTTATTCTCGTGGTACCGATACACTTCGACCGGCGAGGACGCTGAGAATGATCTGACGCAAGACCGCTTCAACGATTAGCTTGTGCGCGCGTGCTCCGCTTATCAGCCTCCTTTTTATTTCCAATTCCGGAGCGCGCACACCATTGCTCGACGATGGGAGCACACTTTCAGGAAATATCGCGCCTCGATTCTGTGCTGTTGATTACACGCCACGAAACTGCAACTCAAATTTATTCCCATGCGGCGGTCCAAGCACAGCATTCTCTCCGTAACTGTCTCGTTTATTAAGACAAAACTTCTTTGTTCGCATCGCGTACACAATTGCTGGGCAATAAACGAATCTGATCCGTCACGCTCCGAGATGAAACGCCATTCAGCTCCACTCGGGGAGGCTTGAATTTTGTCTTTTCCTCGCGTTAAATTCTTTCAAATAGTTGTTCCTTATTTTCAGTAGAAACAAGGTTTTCCCAGTTCTGGATTCCATCACAAAGTCTCATTCTTCTTACGGAGAGCACAAAAAGCTTTTGAGAGGACAATGGTGTGGAGCAAGCACATGATATTCAAAGAAATGAAAAAATAGAATAACGCGAAGTTCATCTTCGCGGAGCTTTGTCTTCCAAGATTTTTAATTTGGCAACACGTTCAACGAACTTAATGACTCACTGTTTCAGGAACGAAAGCTTCCGACATCCTGAATTTCTTTTTCTCTATGTGCGGTACACTAATTGATCGAAGTCTTTAAAAAGTTATCGTTTTTTTTTAAGTGTCCGAATAAGTGACCGGGATTCGACGTCAGGTAGAAGGTTCATGAATTTTTTCATGATTTTTTGTTAAACAGAACAGCAGAAATGGTGCTTGCCCTGTAACTACCCTTGTGTGCGTGTGAGTGGGGTACCTGCCTAGAACTTGCCACGGAGGGTTTTCGTTTAGGGTCGCATTTGACCCCCTGATCTACAGCTACAGTAAGGAGCATAACTGATTCCACACACTTTAAATTAGAATAACTTTTATATGAATGGACCAAACGACTTCAATTTCTCTGTAAGGCTAGAAGAATTAGTTTAGCAAATGATGTGTAAAAAATATGTTTTAAAAATATGCATTTGGTCGGAATTGTGAAAAACAATACTAAAAATTGATTTTTACAACTTTTTTAGCTGGCCCAATAACGAAAATTTTAAAAATGTCTTTTGTCAACTGGTATAAATTATATACGCTCCGAAAATTTCATCGAAATTGGTTGATTGGTTCACGAGTTATAAGCGATCTAAAATGGTGAAACTTGCCACTTTATGGTACACTACAAATTACCACTTTTGATCGTTAATAATTCGCAAACCAATTAACCAATTTCAATGAAATTTTCAGAGCGTATATAATTTATACCAGTTGACCAGATACATCTTTTAAATTTTCGTTATTGGCCCAGCTAAAAAAGTAGTAAAAATCAATTGTTACTATTGTTTTTCGCAATTCCGACCAAATGCATTTTTTCAACATATTTTTTACACATCATTTACTAAACTAATTCCTGCAGCCTTACAGAGAAATGAAAGTCGTTCGGTCCATTCATAAAAAAGTTGTTCTGATTTAAAGTGTGTGGAATCAGTTATGCTCCTTACTGTATACCCCTTCGAATAAAAAAAGGAAAAGAGAGAAAACAAGTTCGACAGTTCTGCTACTCGGAACGAAATTTTAGGGCAGCCGCGAGTTCGTTCACACTAATCTAGATTCGAGATAATGTCGTCATCGAGCAGGTTGTGGTACGATTCTGGCCGGCTTCCAGGTCGGAGGAGCAAGAAAGTGGCGTAGGGAACTGGTAGACAAGCGTCTCATCAAAGGGTACTCGTGGTAATTAATCGGCGTTTGAATTAAGGGTACAAATTGAGTGGAGGAATTGCGGCACGCTCTCTGAATAATCCCAGCTGGCGCTAGGTTCTCCGTTTTCCTTTTATCATTCGGCTTCGAGTCGGCTTTTTTAATGCGGAAGTCGAAGGACGGTCATCTGGCGCACTGCTAGCCTTTGTGCTCTAATTAGTGATCGTTAATGAACGTTAAACCTTAACGACAAGGCGACAACCGTTTTATTCCGTTTTACTTAGATGAGAAATCGGATGGAACACGCTCGAATCGGGTCTGACAGCGAGCTTATAGAGAGGCAGGTGATCTAGATTCAGTGAAAGATTGAAGTATTTAAGACAACTGGACATTGGACGGATATCAAAGGGTGCAAACGATCCGTTGAGGTTGTGCAGACTCTTTCGTGACGTGTATCTTCATGTTGGCACCGTTCCGGTAACTAGACATTAAGAAAATGGGTCAACATCTCCCAAACTGTAACCAACGTGTTTTTTCAACAGTTTCAGCTGAATAACTCTTCCCAGAAAAGAAGAAGAAGAACCTCTTTTCTTGCGGTAGTACGACTTCGATATTCTTTAAGAAAACTGATTTGCTAGTGAAGCAAATACGATGTTTGATGATTACGGTATTGTAATAATATTTTGGTTACAACAATTATGGTCGGTGGTACGTACAAAATCGATTGGAGCGTCGGAGTACACGTGCCTAGTAACTGACTGACCATATGTATCTACCGTTGCAGCCTTGATACTTTTTGCTCAGAGTGCGAGGTAGGGAAATGATCTTGAAGAAAGATCTAACCAGTGCCGTGTTAGATAACCGGTGGAGGACGCGGCAATGAATCCTATTGAGAGCTTATTGATTGCGTCGCGCGGCGCGGAATCGAAGTGAGTAACGATACCAACATTTGGAATGCGATAGCTCACGCAAAATGGCGTGACAACGCTGCTCGCCGGAGATCAAGGCTTCGGGGTGTCGGCCGGTCTCGAAGCGAATGAAGATCTCCGATTTCCGCATGTGAAACAATTCCCGTTTCACGTTGCAGCTGGAATGTTGCAGAATAGTGGAAAATTCTAGAGAATTTCAGCTGAACTCGTCCAAGAATTATTCGACTTCTATCAAAGTTTCACGATTTTGCGAGGAAGTTCAACGGTTTGGTCCAGTTTGAGGCGCCTCGAGGAGAAAGCATGTTTAATAATAGGCTATCGCGGACCTTAGAGCAATAGGGAAACGACGGTGTTTCCATACAATCAATAACTCGGGCTCTCTCAGGGTCATCCGTGGCTCACCGCAACCGCGTATCCTGCGCGAACGATCATCATCCTCCATGGTAGTTTCGCGGAATTAACGTGTACCTATCAAGCGTGACGTAGTTCGCGAGTACGCAGTTTATATGTATGTGTGCGTGTGCGTGTAGATACACGCCAGGATATCTCCGCCATTTCTCTGTACAGCCAGGAAGTGTAAATGGAACAGTTCCTCTTCGATTGTCGCGCTGTTCTCCGAAGCTTCGGCGAGAACTAGTTTAATCCTTTCCGAGAAGTTAGCGTACACATGACGAGTCGCCGAAGACGGAGCCACCTCGATAATTCATGCAGTTTTCGAAACAAACGGAACCGTTCTAAACAAAAGTTGTTTAGGAAGAAACATTGTGATTGAAATGTGTTCGCGCAAGAATGTGCTCGCGAGCTGTTCTTTGTTTTTGCAAATGGAACCATTCTCAGCGTATTCTCCGTTTCATCAGTCCAATTTTCGAATTTGATTACCTCGAGAACGAGGCGGGTTCCGAGAAGAAGACAGTTCTCGGCTCGCTATTCCTGTTCCGAATTACACTTAGCGCTTGGGTCGGAGCAACCATAACACTGATCAAACAAACTAGCGCCGATCGAGGTGCGTGATTCCCTGGAACGGGGCGATAGCTCAGCTTCTAACAATACACTCCAGGATCAATGACGTCAACGAATCCATCGGATTAGCAAATTTTCCGCAGCGACGAGAGAGAGAGAGAGAGAGACTTGATCGCATATATAAAATCGAAAGAGCGGAATTTTATGGGCCGGCGAGGTGGTAGAGACCAAAGAAACCAAGGCCGGTTCGTGAAAAGGAGCCGCGCATGTTTTCGGGGACGGAAGTCCACGTCAACGGAAGCTACCTTGACGCAAGATGCACCGATGAGCTGACTTTCGACTACGTGACTTTCGTAACGAGTCTTTCGCTCCAACAGGTCGGCTATGGACGCCGAAAACGGTTGTTACACCGTGCAACCGCTGGTTACGCAACCGATGAGACAAATTCCTTCGCCCTTAATCGTGGACGTTTGACGAAGCGTGGCGGAGCGGAAGATTCCCGACAGACTTCCCACAAGGCGAAGACATCGTGCAGCCATGCGGGCGTTTAATCGATGACTAAGCGGGCAGAAGTCCTGGGAAATCGTGTGACCAATGCAGGTGGAATCGTCTGGGAATATCCACGTGCGAGATCGTCTTCTGTACTCGTAATTCTACTTCTAATCGATGCAAACAATTTTCATTTTGCATGAAGATTTGCATTGTATCCACAAAGTATGATTAGACCAATACTGTGCGCATAAGACGTAAGAAAATAAGTGAAAACTTGTGTGGCGATTGCACGCCTGTCTGTTTCTCGGCTCCTACTAGTTATACGAATAGCGTTTCACCTCGGAGCGTGATGGATCAGACTCATTCACTGCCCAGCAATTGGGCTTGAGGAAGTTTCTACTTCAAAAAACCAGTTCGAATTCCAGGAAGAACGGTATACCGAAATTACCGAAGGATAATTTGGTATTGGTGGAATATAAAATTATAGTATTTTTAATATTGATTATAATCAATTTTGTTTAAAAACTAGGATTAGATACCCTATTATTAATTTAATTAAATATTAAATGTTAATCATTAAAATTAAATGTTATGGCGGCTTTATATGCTTTTTAGAGAAACTTGTTTATTAAATTGACATTCCACGTTAAGAATTACTTAAATTTAAGGTTTATGTGTTGTTGTTTGAAAATTTTATAAAAATTTTATTTTTAAAATTACGAGTACGAATGAATGAAACTCTGCTGCTCATTGTTCACGGATTTTACAATTGGCAACGTACCTACTCGCCTGCAACGAGAAAATTCTGAGCCCGAAAAAAATGGCTGTTTTAGTGACAGCTCGTCTTTGGCGGACGATCAAACGCGTCTAAATCCAGCGACGTCACCTCTGACGTTCACCAAGTCTGCTAATAATTCTCTGCAAGGGTGACGTCACCGGTGGCCGAGAAGCTCATGCCGCTGCCAATTCTCTGATCGACTACCATCGCTACAAATGCGAACTGTACCACGAACTCATGGCAGGAGTTCAAGCATCAAGGAAACATGCGTGTTTCGGTGAAGCTATCTTTGATACGGCCCGGCTAAATTGAGGTACACTTCGGCACGACCGTTCGACGATGAAGATGAGAGAGACTCGTGCTCACACGTGTTCCGTGTTCCGCTAATAACGTTATGGTCGGTTTATATAGATCGGCTAAAAAATCATTCCGCGAGTTTTACGATGCGAGACCGTTTAAACCACGATGCTTGAATGGAGATTAGAAGAAGAGCCAGCGATTCTACGACGCGGACAAACACGAATATATAGAGAAATATGCGCTTCTGTGTTTAGCTTTGTTTTCGAGAACATTGGCCGAATGCTTGGCGACTATGCAACCGTAACTATTTACAAGAACGAGAGACGACGGCGATCCCGATGCGGATTTCATGCATTTATGAATAGACTGCGGATCTTTATGTAAAATAAACGTTCTCCGCATCGCTTACGAGGCGCTAACCAAATAAGAATTTGTATCTTCCTTTAATAATTTGAAGAAGTTGATGATAATGTGTCAGCTCACTTACATCTCATTTATCCTTCTACTGGTTCATGCTTCAAATTTACAGAATTCAAGAATCTAGATTCTTGTTCGGAGACGATAATTATTGAGACTATGTCAGAATTCCAGAACGGCACTTGTTAATTTCGACGAGTTCATCAATTTCGAACCAGGCCGATTAGCATACATGGAATACGAATGAACGGAATTCTACTGTATACTTAATGCATTTTAATTTATGCATCGAGGATGACTAATCGAATACGTGATAATGAGCTGTCACAGGATTGAATCCCCTTGAAATTCGCAGAAGAAAGGAAATCTCCGACTGACTGGCGAGAATGGCTAAAAATTGACTGATAGAACCGGCGTTCTTGAAGACGTATCTTTTTCTGAGCAGAGGTTCCGGAGAATTGGTTGCGGAGTTCTTTGTTTTCAGAAAAACTGATGTGACCTTCTCTCCTGGAACGGGAGAATTGCCAAATTGCTTTTTAGAATGCCAGACCTCCGAGACAGACAGGTAATCAAGGTCCTCCAGAACGTCGTCGGTAATTAATGCGTGCGTGAGCCCGCTCGAGAAACAGAAAAGTCTTGATCTAAGCTGGACGGATCTCAGTCAGTTCGCCTACCCTCTCCACTGTAATTCGGTACGGGTCGAGTATGTATACAGGGTGGTCCGTTTAAGTATGAACACCTAAAAATCTCTTCAGGTTATTGTGATGCAAAAAATATTTGTTACCTAATGTGCACGGTGTCAATGGACCAAATATCTGGCTCGAATATTTTTTTCCGAGGGTCATTTTTTTCGGAGTTGTCAAGGTCATCGATATTTTTTAACTACTGATGGAAAACTGATGGAAAAATACATTCAGATATGTATAATAACATGACCTTGAAATGACCTTGATCCTCGAAAATTAAAGTTTCAGGTGTTCTTACTTAAACGGACCACGGACATGGAAGAATTAAGATATGGTCATAGAAAATGGAATAAACCTAGAACTGATATCTATTGAGATCATAGGCTTTGAAGAGACGCTACATCAAGAGCGTCAATGTAAATAAACATGTTTACTGTCGCAATACTGATGATGCCTTACGGTGTCCCATACAAGGTGTCCCAGTTTTTTCCGGCCAAACTTTGCCAGCGTGTTCCACACGCAAAAGTAAGAGGAAAATGTTATATGAACATATGCTCTTAAGTGTTTTATTAAGGAGTTATAACTAATAATACAAAATGATAATGAACTGGCATTTCGTTGACACAGCGTGCGAATGTATTACGAATATCTCTATTTGTGTTGACATAAACTCTTACGTTTACTTGCTGAAGTAGTTGATATCGACATTGATTTCCGCTGAGCTAATAATGTTTAGTACACTGTACGACTTCATATCGAGATGCCACGAGAATTTTCCAATCGTGAATACGCTGATATGCATTTTATTTATGGTTTTTATAATGAAAGTGCCCGAGCTGCTGTAAGAGAATATCAGCGAAGAAGAAATCAATAATATGATAGGTAACATTTTTTTCTTACTTTTGCGTGTAGAACAAGCTGGCGAAGCGTGGCCGGAAAAAACTGGGACACCCTGTATTTGTGAACCACTACTAAAAGTGAGACTTCAATCAACTTATTCGTGGCATTTTTCTCATTAAATTGACGCCAAAGAGAATGCAATTTCAACGTATTTATTGGTCTAATTACTAGACTACGAATTTTTATGCATTTTTGAAGAAATTCGCCCGGTGAAATATAAAACTGTAAACGATTAGAAGAATTGAAGAATATTGTAATATTGTCTTTAATTCAATAAAGCCATTAAGAGATAAAATCAATTTGCATTTTATATCTGCTCCTCACAATCAATACAAAACATTTTTATCTTGCGTAAAGATCCACAGTCTAATTATTACAGCACCGAAGATTACTGTAAATCATCGTTCTTGCTCAACGATGAAATATCCGACTCGACTTTTTTGCGGATCGCGCAGACAGATGGCGGCGAAACACCGGCAAAAATGGCGATAACGCCATAACTAAAAATAGAACGGACCAGTTGTTTTCCCCGCGGCTATCCTCGCAAAAATAGCACGCGTTCCTCACGAAATCGCTTAACGTTCCACGTGCTCGCGACTAATTATCGTTCCGTGAACGATCGCGATCAAGTGCTGAACGAGCACGCGCGTTTTCCATTCGGCGCAGAAGAAAAGAGCGGCGAGCGTGAAAGCATAGCCATCTTTGATCGGGCTTCTACCATCGAAGAGAATTTTCCTTCGATGAAACTAGCAGCTGTTTCAGAAAAACCGTCGACAAGTGCCAAAATAAATTTTTCGAAGGTGGGTCAGGGTTGACCTAATAATTCCTCACTGTCATTGTCAAACCGATTCGTGGTAAATTCAGATATGACTGCACGAAATATTGCGAGTCGATTGATGATGTCATTCACAGATACACTTTCTTCTGACTGCTGAAATTCAAATTTTCCATTTGCTTCTCGCGGCGTAAATGAATGTTTGTGCACTGGATTATTGAATTAGATTTATACTTTTTTACTGGAACACTTTGTTGTCTGCAAATTCCTTCTCGAAAGTAATCGTGTAATTGAAATTGTGAAACCGCTTTTATGAGAAACGATCAAATAAATGTATTAATTTTTGGTGTATGCTACAATCAAATTTGCTCGATAGTTCCATAGCTAATATAATCTTAATAATTTGTATCAAACATATGTTCACAATTTGAATAAGTGCCACGGTTCTAATTTTGATCATTAATGCGAAATTGACAGACGTGTCAGCAGTAATATTTGCATTGCAGTGTAATGATTTAATAATGTAAATCAAATTTTCAAACCGGAAAGTTTGGATCGCCTTCTTTACCGACGAGAAGTATCATCGATTACAGGCCAGAAGGAGGAGTGCCTCAGTTCGAGCAATCAACAGAAGAGATCGCTATCGTACGAGACGCTGATTACTCGTCGGACAATAGAGTATGTTAATTGCGATAAGGAGTCACGTGTTCGCGCGTACTAGCCGAGCCCGACTGGCTAGAAAGTGAAAATTGGGGTTCTCAGGTGTTTCAATTCGTTCGCATTCCGTTCCCACATTAGACTAAACAAGATTACCAACCGTGCCACACAATGGGAGAATTTGCTGCAATTATTTCGCGTTACCGTTGAACCACTTACGGGCCGGTGTCAAACGATACCGACACTTTTTATTGGTAGTTTCAATGAAATCGCCCGATAACGAGTAAAGACTGCAATAATTTCGCGTTATCGTTCATTAAGTACACGTTTCCGGATAATATTCGTAAGATTTTCCTTTTTGAGACAATCAGCGGTTCAGGAATTATTAGTATGTAATATGCACTTGATAACAATTGAAGCCGTTAAATTTTCCGTGAAATGATTTCCAGCGATTCCACCTGCTCGGGAAACCGTTCGCTAATTTTCCGCCGAACAATTATTTTCTACTTTCTCGTAATTAGCTGGGATTAATTGGAACGTTCATGGAAGTCGATGTTCCCATGGCAGGGAGAAATTGAAGAATTCGAGGAAACACGAACTCGTCTTGAAAAATCCGTATACTTCAAAATTGGCCAAATGAAAATTATTTGAAGTGAACGCGCTGCAGTGTGCTGCATCGCACTGCAGCGTCTTGGACGGATTTCGCGTCGTGTGACCCATATTCGACAAATTGAAATGCACCGGTTCCCGCGTATGTATTTAATATTACACTGATTAAGATCCGGATTCGTTTATTACACGTGCATTTACATATACGTGGAACGGGGACCTCTAATTCCTTCGCGGTAGCACCAGTAACTCTGCGAAGGCTGCTCGGTCGATGAATTTCTGAGTTTCGTGACTAATCTCGCCAAGCTGACCGAGAATTATCCTTCTAGAACGTTGATTCAGTCTCGCTCTGAATTGAGCAGGCATTATGAGCGTCTAGACGCTTTCAGACTAGTCCGTTCTCGCGTCCACTTCATCGACATGTCGCGTGGAGACCAAGGGTAGTCAGTGTTATGTTTAATTTCCAAAATAATGTTTACGAAATCTAAGTATCATGGATAAAAACAGTACTGACCCGGTCAGACTATTTGCAGTAGTAACAAAGGCGTATTGATAAAATCTTTGTTTTTTTAGTATTTTATTTTGTACATGAATAATAATAAATGTAATGACGATATGAGAATTTTAATAAAATGAGACAAAGCTCCTGAATAACTTCTACATTTTTTCAAATGGGAAGCAATGTTTCAGACAAAAGTTGTTTGGTTTCAACTATAAAAGAATGAAGTATATTTTATTTATTATATATATTTTTAAATATATTTTGAAGTATATTTTAGAATGAAGTGTATTTTTGGACAATGTAGATCTTTAGTAAAATGCAAAAAAAAATTGAAGATTTTACGCTGATCACCAAAATGACTTGTGCAGTTAGATTGGCGATCCGTTAAACTGTGCAACGCCTGTATCGCTTGACCAACAGCTCTTCCAACAAACAACTGACAACAGTTAAATAGCGCTCCGTTCCCGGCGCGAAATCAATACTAGTCGTATTTATGAAATTCAATTTGGTATCTTCATTGGGTGTTTGACTGGTCGATTGTAAGCCGGTGGATCAAAGCATAAAAGGTACGAGGCTTGTTCCCTTCGATGGGAATCCCAGAATCCAATTGCACCGACCAATCGGTGTGTAGTATCGACCGGGGTAGCAGTCGCACGGAACGCGTGCACCTACTAACCGGCTTGAAAGCATCGGCCTTCTCTTTTCGTTCACCGTTCGCGACCGGCGCATAGTGTTCGAACTCTTGTGGGAGTTGGCGGAAAATTAATAACTTCTGAAATAACCCGTTTTCAAGCCAAGACGCCTAACATTGTTTTAACCGGAACACGATAGTGTATACTGAGAAAAAAAGTAGTTACTTCAATAACACGCATGTTATTGTAATTTTTTACTTGGATGAATATCAATGTATTCTTTTCAATAGTATGAAATTTAGAAGCAAATCGTGTTGTATTTGAATTGTCTATCATGAAATGAATGAAAATAGTATTTGATTCAATGCCGTATATTATTATTCGTAATATTTCTTTTTTTCCTTCAATCGGATATGTTGTTAAAAAATTTGAGAAATGTATTGATTTATACTGGAATTGGTTCGAGGCCATATCTTTTTTTTTTAAAACATTGATGGTCAAGCTATTGGCTTATATGATTGGCGGAAATGAGTTTTGCTATTGAAATTCAATGGTATTAAATATTAAAATAAGTTCATATCATATTGGCACTATTCAATAGTACCTCTTATCGAATCAACATATATTTTTTTTGTTTCGACAGGATTTTTTTCTCAGTGTATCGATGAATGAAAGGAAATACAATGTTGCTAAAAAATTGAAGCGATCTTTACTTCTTTATTAATTGAAGACCTTTCTGCTGATTTCTCGCTAATTGCTACTCCTGTAACTTTATTATATTATTTTTTATGCTAAGGAAAAATGTTTGGTGCTTTTGGATGAGCCAATAAAATATCCCTAAAATTTTGAGAATGAATATTGAATGCATTCTCTATAAAAAAAATTCCTAAAATTCGTATTAATGTTAGTAGTTTATGCCAGGATCCCCCCTGGAATGCTGCAGTGTGCGGCGGCGCGGCGTGTCTCTCTCTCTCTTTCGGGCAGGAAAGGTGAGGGGCCACCGTTATGTCAGGACACTACATATATGGATTCCAGGGATTACCGGAAGCTCGAAAGATACCTGCCGCGGCCCGTCACGTATACGGCGAGAAACTGTTGGTCGAGTGTTGACACGCGACTAATACGCACAGATAGAAGAGAGGCCCGCGTGAGTTGAGTCGACGCGACGCGCGTTGTCACGTGCATACACGCGCTCACGTGTCGAACCCGTGCCGTACCAAGCCGCGCTTCAACTTTACGGCCTGTCGTCACCACATGCTGAAGCTGTCGAATCATTTGATATGTCCGAGAAAGGATGACACCGGTGCTTATCGGTTTTACTATAATTTCCGAACTATTTTTAATCACGGATTTAGAACCAGCTTTATATTATTATCGATAATAGCAGATACCAAAACTGATATGCAGTATCACAATTTCTATTTTATTGCTATTCATTGAATTCTTATATTTACCTTTCCATGCAGGCAATATTAGATACATTAAGTTCATTGAAAAATACTGTGCAATACTTCTCGACCGTAAATGGCTAGCCCAGAAGAAATGTTCGGTTTTCGAATTGAAACAGCTCCAAGGGATCATCGATTATTTCTGATTAATTTGCGTTTCGTAAAATAAAAATTTAAATAAAATTCCTGCGTTCCCCCCGGTATACCTATTTATAATGCATTATAAATTCCCAGAACTTGGTGAACTACCACGCTAGAAGGGCCACTAAAAGGTTCGAGGCGTTGAGACGGAACGTGACCCAAAAAAGATTCGAACACGCTGCTCTAGCCCTAAACTTTCAAATATAGACGACGTAATTTCACCCCCCTGGTAGTACCAACGCAGCCCGGCCTACATTTCAGCTGCAACTTTCACACGCACCTCGCAAGATTCTTCCAATTCTTCGAAAATTCTTAATCTGCTAAAACAAATCACACTTTCAAGACGGAAAGACCCGACAGTTCGGCTACATTTTAGCAGCGACGTTTCCATGCACCTCGCAAGATTCTTCAAATTCCTCAAAAAATCTTAATCTGCTAAAACAAATCACACTTTCAAGACGGAAAGACCCGACAGTTCGGCTACATTTTAGCTGCGACGTTTCCATGCACCTCGAAAGATTCTTCAAATTCCTCGGTATTGAAACAGCAGGTGCTTATATACAGTTTCCACGTTTTACTTTCGATTACAATCGACCCATTCATCCTCTAGATTCCAATTCGAATGTTCGCAGCTGCGAACTTCGGATACCTGAAGATACATCGAGAGATAGTTTCAGGATCAGGTGGCACTTGGATCGGAGATCGCCGGGACAGATAAACATTTCAGGGAATGATTTTCGAGATAGCAGGTGCTGGTTTTGGGTGGGGTCGGTACACCGACGAGGACGCGATGGTGTTCCGCTATCGATCGATAAGAGGGTCGGGGATTAATTCGGAACGATTCGCTGGCGATAGATCAAGAGGATAATGGTATTGCGGCGCGGCTTATAACGGTTTCCGCTGCATGAATGGAGAAAGGTGAACGCGTGTTCATCAAGGACAAGCTTGGTGTAACGGGGGACGACGTGTCGGAAGGCGAAACGCGCAACAGCTGATTCCTCGTCGACGATGACAGATCAATGAAACATGGACCAGATGTTCGTGATGCTCTGGAAAGAGCACGCGAGTATTCGCACGCGCTTCGCAAAGCTCACGTTAAACAAAGATCACGATATGGCCTCGAGGCCCTACACTCGCGTAATCCTACCAGGCTGGATACGGTACTCGGGTACTTCTTGCACGACGTCTATTTTCCGCCCTCTGTTTAATACGTCCCGGGACACGTGCTCGACATCTGGATGCACCGCAATCGCGGTAACCCGCTTAAAATAGAGGAGATTCCTGAAGAACTCGACGGACACCGCCGAGTAACTTAGCGTAATGCCAGTTTTTTTCCGGTCCGGGGAGGATGAGTTATTAATTGCGCCCGTCATTATAAATCTGGTCTAAATCATGTATTTCTTGTTTCGAGATGCTCAAACTGAAAGGATATTAGCACTGAATGAATTCCATATAATGTGGAAATAGCAAGCGCTATGTAACGGTTCATTTTTGACGACATCGTAAAAATTGCATTGAATTAATTCAGTTTAAGATAATGTTTTACGATCTTAATGCAAAATAGAAATTGTCTGCATCGATTGCAAGAAACAGAAACTAAATCGAATGTTATCCCTTAATCATCTTAACGGAAGAGAAATCATGTACAGACATCTTCAGTTTTGAAAATTACCCAACAATTTTGAATTTCATCTATTCAATTTTGCTGTAGATGCATGGAGATCCGCAGACTATTTATAATTAATGTTTGGCCAGCTTCTCGGCGTTTTGGAAGACGTGGGGGTTGTGGCAATGGCGGCTCGCAAATTGCTCGAATAATTCGTCTTTCGATCGACAGGATTTCGGAGGAGCGTGTGTTCGATTCGGAAGTCGGCGTTAATAAAATAGTCGAGCGAGACACAAAAGGGGAGGGAACGGGTCTATCGATTGGTCTGAAAATGGTCGGATGGAAAGGGCGCGACGCGAAATTCCTCGGTGTCATTCCTGTTCGCACGTTCTGCTTTACTAACCGAGAGCCACAGTTATTTCATCGCTGGGGGCGCCACCGAGCGCAAGAAAGTGGCGCCGCTGTTCGGCGACCATACGTTTAATGAGCCATCGATACGTGGGCGCAAAATCGCGTCTACGGCGTCGCTCCTTCTTAGGCATCATTTCTCTTTTTCCTCGAACGGCTCGCGGGAATAACCGATTAATTTTTCATCGGGAAAAACTCCGATCGGTAGCCGTCGAGCATGCAACAGAACAGATCGAACGGTCCAGCTATTGGCTTGCTGCAAACCTAATTGTACTTTTTGTTTTCGAATTTTAAATCTACCCTCTAATCTACATATGTGTATCATAATTTTGTTGGGGGTCTCTGAAGTAAATTGCATTCTTGCAAGCTTTACGTGGGGATTTTGTCTAAAATCAATTGACTGAAAATTTACACGGATCTTACAGCATTCATCGATTCTAGTCTTTATATTCAGGGATACAGTGCCCATCCAGGTTGCTACATGTAATTGTGTTACATGTCTGAAATAAATTGAATTCTCACAAGTTTCACATTTATTTTTGCACCAACCTAATTAAAAAGAGAGAGAGAGAGAAACAGAATAGATAGAGGCTGGAGATCCGATAGGCCAGTCATCAAAATCCTTCGGTTTTTCAGCGATAGCCCGATAGTTCGCTCAACTTTGACTTTGATAGAGTTACAGTCAAGGCCGGGCACTTGCTGTCAGAAATAGAAGAGCAACCGCGCAGGACAATAGTTTCCGCGCAGCTTCCTCCTCCGGTAGTTTCCGTTGCATCCTCAAATCGAATTCCACACAACGTAAGAGTCCCCTGGCCCGGAAATTGATCGCGGAACTTTAATGGCTGCCATTTAGGACGCGACGCGACGAGACTGAGATATCGAGTCCTTCGTTCCTGTAATCCTTTTACTTTAGAGCGTCTGCGAGCTTAAAAGCTTTCAAGGGTCTCTATTCTGGTGCGTTTTCCTTCGATCTACCCGGTGGTCCAATAAGAACATCTTGCCACGACGGCCTTGAAGATAGGCTAGAGTTTCCAGGATTAGCCTTGTCTTTAGATGCGCGCATCAGAACCGCTCTGAACGCTCCACTCCTCAAGTTTGACTGCCATGTTGGTCGTAGAACGACCTATCCGATGAATGGACACTTAACTCTGTGCGCTACGATTTATTTTACGATTTCAGTAATTATTGCTTGCTTGTAGTCGTAATTTCCTAAATAAAGGAGGAGATCTATATCTATTGATGTCCAGTAGCTGTACATTAAAGAAACGTAGGATTTTATTTCGGTTTAAAGGAGATTAATAAAATATATATTCATCGCGAGTCAGACTCGATATTGTAGGGCAAGGGGTTAAGGGATGAAACTGATTTGCAAAAGGATGAAATTGATGTGAAAAATGGGCGATGACCAATGAACGAACATCAACTTCTACCGAATCCACTGAATGAAAAATGCTTCCATATAATATACTGGAAACCACAATGAAAATAAATATTAGTATGCGAAAATAAGAAAGTTATTCCTCTTCCAAACGGAAAGGAGACTTATGGACCCTGTACTACTGTAATCTACAACCCGATAAATAGCCGCAGATAAAAATTGTCCGAGATGCACGACGTTGGGAGGACGCTAGCGAATATAAAAGATCGATAGGCAGCCATTCGCGGACGGATTCAAGCGCTGTGACTACACCCAATTTATCCCTGATCCAGAGATGCGCGTAGGCGTGGTTTTTCTAAATCGTAAAGTTGCTCGGATCCATATGTGGACGTAAGGACAGTCGATGCAAAGGAATAAGCACGGTCGACGAATGGTTAACCGAATCACCATCTAATTAGCTGAATAAATGTTTTTAACGAGCCACATTAATTATGAAAGTGGCTGCAACGTGGCCGACCGCTGGCCGCGCCGCGCCGCATCATTAAAAATCCTGAGGTCAGACGTTCTCGTCCAATGGAACCTCTAACAACAGCAGAATGCGTCACCGGCGATAGAGGCCAGGAGAGGTAGCAGTCCGCGCTATCGACAGCGGTCTCGCTGTCCAAAGCAAATAGGGGTTAACAAAACACCCCGGGTAGGCAGATAAAATGCAACGTTCTACAGAAGCAGCGAGCAGTTAATATCGCCAAGTGATGCTAACGAAAGGCAAACACGGCGCGATGTGTACCGAGCAAACAGCGGATTTTCATTCGGAACGGAAAACGTCGTGCTGTCACGATACATACGTTGCCATCCGATGGTACATATATCGAGAAGTCGCCAGCCGCTTTTCAAGGCGACAACGCACAGTCAGCTGGATCGAAGATTTTAGCAACGTTTCACCAAGAAGTCAACTTTCCCGTGGCGATGTCTAATGTCCAAAAATGGAAGAACTTTCAAAGTTGAACATTTCAGAATCTACGTTTGACACCCGATAAACGTGCTTTCTTTGCCACGATAATGCCATGATACTGTTTAATCATTCCTCCCGTTTCTTTTATGCGGTAACCA
The DNA here is from genome assembly GCA_028455765.1 of Lasioglossum oenotherae. Lineage (NCBI taxonomy): Eukaryota > Metazoa > Arthropoda > Insecta > Hymenoptera > Halictidae > Lasioglossum > Lasioglossum oenotherae. The sequence continues at coordinate 4,387,044 of CM052289.1, forward strand.
TCATTATTATATGCAACGTATCCCGAAACAGATCCATCGTTATAACCCGCATGCTTATTTACCTGTGTAAAATTTGTGATGCATTTTCAGAAGAACAATCACCTATTTACATGGTACTGGTTACTGTGAGGCTGGTATTTATTACTTTATAAATTGGAATAACTTAATAGTTGCAATAATAACCCACAATGTCTATAAACTGCTCTCATAGAAGAATTAAACCGAATCTATAGGCCGTTCTATTAAGACAATTTGGAGTTATTTTTCTTTTGCTTGTCCTGTAAAATTTCAATTTTTGCAGTTGTGTCATCATACTTCCGGAGCAACGATATTACGAATATTTCAAGAAATACGAAGCCATCGGTGATTTGAAGTTACGCGCTCCGCCAATCGGAAGCGATCACGAAAATCGCGAATCACTGTGAAGGTTTGCCGTGATTGGGAACGAACGTGATCGAATCGCAAATGTCGCCAAATTTCTGGAACCAGCCGACTGAGCGACGCTACGAGCGATCGGAGGGATGAACGAGGATTGAGCGCAGCCGTGAAAGTTTTCGCCGATCGAGGGAACAGGGAACCGGCTCTGTGTGATCGGTTAATTCGTAGCATCGATCCGAAATAATGCATGGTAACGGCGGACTTGCGAGGGCCGACACGAGCGTGAAAGAACAACCCCCGCGAGTCGACACGCGCGAGCCAAGAGGAGAGCAGTGTCGCGAGTCTCCCTTTATCTCGCCGGGGCCATTATCATTCTTGGCCATCCTTTGTTCCCGTCTACCTTCCACTTTGCTCTTCCACTGGCGTTTCCGGGGTCACAGAGACAGCAGTGCTCTCCAACCTTCCTCTCCACCGACTTTCCACGGGAGGAGTTCCTCGAGAGGTACGGCCACGTCTGCGGAAAAGTCAACGACGAAGCGTGCCAGCTATCGCGTGCAACACGAGCAAGAGAGAAAGAGAGAGTCAACGAGCTCATCTCTCGTCGACGCTGTTCGCGCAACGTCGACGCTGACCTTGGTACCAGAAAAACAACCCGTGATCCGCGATGGTTCCTTGGCCTGCTACCAGAATCCGCGTTATTAATTTCCGAAAATACGACGCTGATTCGCGTTCATTATCCTTCAGAGGTGGGCCGAGACTTTTACGAGGCCCGAGAGCCGCTTCGAGGATGCTGGCTGCTTAAAGAAACCCTGAGGGCCCTTCCGCTGGAGACAGCGTCCGGATCCTCGAGACGTCTACACGCATTTCACCTCCTCTACTATCGATCTCTCCAGCTCTGAAGTGAACATCCCCGGAAAATCAATCCCGCGACGCTGTGTACAGGGTGAAGCGGAAACCATGTTGCGAAGGAGAAAGATTCGATACGAAGTTGCGGACGCGAACTTGTTTCGTCCGAAAAGTTGTGGCAGGCCCTTTACGGAACACCGTAGTCGCAGAGTACAGAAGTTATGTCGTGTTTTAAATAACCATAGGAAATTTTGCTTGTAAATCAAGAAAGATGGTAACAAGTTGTTACAAATGATAGAAATTATATTATTGAATAATATTAAACATGTAAGGTGAGGCACCTAAGCCTTGCACCGAACGTATCTCCGTTGTTTTTGGCAATACAAGAAAATGCTTCAGGCAGAAAATGTTTGGTTCAGTGAGGCAATTATTGTGACCTGTTCTCCAGGTCATATTTTCCGATATTCTTTCAAGGTCGAGAGGAAGAAATTATTCTCCAAAAAGCATGACTTAATGCACGAAGACCATGTTCGTGTTTTCTTTAAAATACGATAGAACTTTCCATTCAACCTAATAAATGAAACGTCTGGGATAAAACCAATGTGAAAGTCGAGTCTTCTCGAAATTAGAGGAAGCTTTTAACAGATATTCGAGAGGAGGATCGAATTTATGATCGAATTCATCAAAGAATCCGATCCGATCGCGACGCTCTTTCTGAACTGTTTTTCGTCCTATCGCAGATTCTGCGCTGGATGCTAGTGTCGCGCAGTCGGTGCGGAACCGTTTATCTCTCGGTTAATTAGTTTATCGAGTGCACTCGCGATTGCTCGTAAAATTCATTATATAACGGCTTGCGTAGAGACGCAGATAAAAACAGCTTTTTCTGCGTAAGCTGGTTACGCGCGTCGAACAATTTCGCTGCATGGACGCAGTAATGTTTCGATCGTGATTACGTTTCCCACTCTGACGATCCGATCCGATGCGATTCGCGGGCGCGCTCGTGACGAGTTTTAATTGTCGTCGGGAAGGCCGAACGGTGTCGAAAGCAGCGAATTATTAAAACTCGTCGCGAAACGTCACGATCCAAATCTCTCCCCAGCGCTTTTCCGATCGCGAACTACGGTTCGTGCGTCGAGCACAGAATTCAAAGTTCGATCGATGGAGATCGAGACCGGGGAGAAAATTCTTCGGGATTTCAAGGCCTTTCTTTGTGAACGCTCGGATGTCATCTCCAAGTCTTTTGTTACGCGACAACGTAACATTCTGTGAATAAACTCAATTTCCTATGAGTCAGGAGCATGATGCGTCTTCTTTCGCCTTGAAACAAAGAGACCGTGCCCACGGCATAATCAGACGACTTAACGATCTTTCTATTTTACTGAACGAAAACGATAATTCGCGTAATTATTTTAATGAAATTTTTGAAAGGAAGCTCTTCGATTTTTACACAAAAATTCGCCACTTTGCACGAGCATGCGACGCGGCGAGGAAAGAGGTGGCAAATGAAGCGCGAGCGAAGGGAGAAATGCACGCTCGAAGGAGCGTCTTTAACGAAGTAAAGTGACGAGAATTTGACACGATGAACTCTTAGGTTTACCATCGAGGCGTGTAACCGAGCGAAATTCAGCGTTTGGCTCGCGGTCAAGACTGACGGGGACACGGAAACGTCGGCCACGTCCGCGTTTTCGAGATTAATCGGAAGCGCAGTTTCCAGGAAGCATCGCCAAGTCGATTTGGTCCGCGGTTTGAGCATCGATGGAAAATAAAAGTGGTCCTTCCGTGGCTTCAAGATACGTCCGCGCGATAAGGAGTCCGTTAACGACAGGAAGAATCGGCCGCGATGAATATTTATGCGGCTGCGATACGTGGCCGAGTCGATAAATGCCGCTTAATGGCGAGAGGGCTTCGGTAAAGGTGTTCCCGAGACTGTGAGGGGTATAACTTGGATGGTTTAAAAATATGGGATTCCTGTGGAAGGCGTCCCGTAACTTCGACTGCTGTTTTAATAATGTATAAGCACGCTGTAGTTTTCAAGATTACGTTATATCGGTGAAACTTCAAAGAGACGCGAAAGTTTTTCTAGAGAGAAACCGTAGGTCGAGGAAGCAGCAGCAGCAGAGGGTTAAAATCTTATCGATCCGCGAAAGAAAATTGGAGAGCATCAGGTTTTATATTCAGTTAGCCTAGACCGTAGCGATCTCGTCGTATTTTTAGAGAGAAATTGGGACGTTCCGGGAATAAAGAGGAACTAAGTGCTACGGGAGAATAGCGTCGGAGGATTCCTGAAGGGGAAATTCTAATTTCACTTTGTCCGCCATTTCTATAGGACGCGACCGACGAAGAAATCCTGCGGTTAATATGTTATTAGAACAGAATCGACGCGATAACGTTTCAAATCGTTGTATCCAAACGACATGATACGTTCGCGGAGAAAGCAAACAACGGAAACAAAAGTTTGACAAAGGGAATTGACGGTGATAGTTTCTCAGACCCACTTCGGTGTTTGACCTAACCACATCGTGTATTGTTAATCCTTTAAATACGTAGATCCTCTATCAACGTCCAAGTAGACGCTCTCTCTCTCTCTCTCTCTCTCTCAATAGGAACAGCACGTGAATGCAAAATACTCGTCTTACTCAATTAGAGTCCAACGGCTGTTCAATGGCGAGTACTTCGCTTGTCTGTATCGAGCGGCGGATTCTTCTAACGGAAATGTACCGTGCGATTACTTCCCGTGAGAACGACTGGGGTCGCTTCAGTGACGAAAAATATTTTCCGAAAATGTTTCGGGACGTCTTCGATCGCGGTGAACTTGATTCGAGGACACAGCCACGCCGCCGCAAGGATAATCGATCCTTAGCCGGCGAGGAGGAACAGCACACCGGCATTGTCTCCGTTCTGCCTGGCAACCGCGAGATATCGATACGTAATTGCTTCGTCGGTCATCAGGCGCGATTATTTATAAATCGGACCTGTCGACGTTATTCTCGTCGAACAAACGGTACCGGCGCGGTGTCGAACACTTTTCCCGACCCGACTTAATCGTTATTTAACGATCGCGTGTTGTCGAGTACCCGAGAATTTTCGTGCCCTCGCCAAGCGTTCCTCCATCGCACAGGGTACCGAATGGTCATTTTAAGCGGAAAATTAGTCACGTCAGAAAATAGATGTAACATATATTCTTCTTTGGGAATGTTTGCCGAGCCTATAATTGTACTAATTCTAATAAAATTGCGCCAATTGCCTTATTCTCAATTCAATCACTGACATTGCCATTATTAAAACAAACCGATTTTAATTAAATATCTAAGATAATCAAAAATCTTCAGGATATCTACCGCGATGTTCCAGTGCAATTAATTAGAAAAATTGTTTCAAAACCTGCTTTGCGGTTGGAGCTAGTTTAATTCGAAAATTAAATATTTCTTCCTAGCTAGAATAATTCCATTCCATATGCTTTTTTTCTTTCTATAGATATGAAATTGATATAATACCTCGTGCAATACTAAAATGTAATGGAAATGGGTATTTATAATGCAGAAATAACGCACAAGAATTCAAACTGTTCTTTATTAAACCGAAGAAGAACTAGTCAGAAGACGTCTGTATCGTTAGCAAGCCGAAACTGAAGTGAAGCTACAGAGAAAGTTTTAGGGGAAGAAAAACCCCTGTTGGGTCCACTCGGAAAAACAGATGTGGGAGGACCCTTAATTTATTACTCAGGGCCTCTTTGAATTTGAAGGTTGCAGGCCTTCCACTTCTGACCTGAGTCAATGACAAAGACCCGAGGACCGATAAATATTCCGGGACACTCTTAGTATCCTTCAACACTCGACTTAATTTTGCAGATGTTCCAACAAAATGTTTAGTAATTGATTAGGTACCAACGTATTTAATAATGTAAGCAACATTTTGAATAATGACACAGCAATTTTTAGCGGCGACTCTCCGAGTCACCACTCAATTTCTAAGGGTAATCTTTTCGAGTACTCAAACAATCGGAATTTGCCTCCACCTATTGGTCACCTTTCGTCCACAGGCTCGAGCCTCGATAGCAGCAAGCTAGTGGTCGAAGCTCGAAGCGCGCACCTGTGAAGGGGGTCTCGAGATTTTCTCGATCGCCGGGATCACCAGGGGGAACAATCGAGTCGTGAAATTCACGTGTCACGAACGGTTTAATATCACGCAGGCATATTGACCCAGATCGCGACACGTGAGTAGGTAACGTGATCGACCTTCTTCCAGCGTGAACGGTCGAGCAAGTTTCGACGGGAGACTGTGCCTTCTTCGTCATCGTTGGCGGAAGAAGATAGCCGAGCACTGGGTCGTAGACTCTTTTCCACAAGTTTTTGAATAATATACACAGTATGCTGTGGAACTGGGTCGAGCTGTATCGTCGTGACGATTCGAGATGGAAAGAGCACTTGACAGAGCTCAGACTGTAAGCAATTTCTCAGCTGTTCCAAAACATTTCAAAATTACGAGACTTAACGCGCGATCACAGACCCTGAAATATTACGTTTCAAAGATCGTTATTAATCTCAATTCTTCTATGTATACACTGAGAAAAAAGTCCTGTCGAAACAAAAAAAATATATGTTGATTCAATAAGATGTGCTGTTGAATAGTGCCAATATCATATGAACTTATTTTAATATTTAATACTATGGAATTTCAATAGCAAAACTCACTTCCGCCAATCATATAAGCCAATAGCTTGACCATCAATGTTTTCAAGAAAATAAGATATGGCCTCAAACCAATTCCAGTATAAATCAATACATTTCTCAAATTTTTTTAACATGATTGAATGAAAAAAAATGATGATTGAAGGAAAAAAAGAAATATTACGAATAATAATATACAGTATTGAATAAAATACTATTTTCGATCATTTCATGATAGAGAATTCAAATACATCACGATTTGCTTCTAAATTTCATACTATTGAAAAGAATACATTGATATTCATCGAAGTAAAAAAATTACAATAACACGCGTGTTATTGAAGTAACTACTTTTTTTTCTCAGTATACATATTCTGAAGTATACATTTTCATAAGACGATAATATATTTCACAATTAACAATAATTAATGCTATTTTTCTATGATTCAATCCCTAAAGTTGCAGACAAATAATTGCGTACGTGATAAAATGTTCCCCAGCAGTCAAGACTTTGATACATGATCTACTTCTCTGAGCAATATATTATTTAAAATTTTAAAAAAATCTTCGTCCTCAAAGGGTACCTTATGACAAATTTTTTTACTGTTTTTAATATCTGTCTGTCTACGCTTAAGTGTGAAATAGATCATGGAGGTGCTAACTATCCTGCTCCACGGCCAAGAAGTGAATTGAAGACTTTACGGCACGCGATTGGATGATTCGAAAGGTGTACGAGATTTTTAAAAGGATTCGATCAGCGTGTCCTTGACGACGCCATCGCTAGGGTCACCGCCGATGGCATTAGAGCGCGACGGTTTCGGGTCGAGCATAATTCGAGATTCTCATTAAAGCCCGCGGAAAGCAGCGAATGACAGGGCGATGGCTCACCGGCGTAAAACTTCTCATTTTATTTGGCTTTTGTTCGCGGCGGAGCGGCGCGAGCGACGCGTGTCGACGCCGCGCCAGGATATTGACCCAGTTTCCTGAGCGCGGGTACCGTGCCACCCATGAATGTGTCATGCTATCATTTCGAGCTTGATGCACCCGCAGCCCCACCGGAGGGTATGAATTTTTTAAATCGGCCGCGACCGCAGGTTCCTCCGACTTTTTCGTAACTGGAAATGCAGGCTCCGAAACTGCCGCGAGAAAGAACACTGGTCCGGTTTCATCTCTTGAACTTCGATGAAACAATGGCGGTGACTATTTAACCCTTAATTGGTACACGTTGGTATCTAATCAATTACTAAACGTTTAAGTACAGTGGTCGAAATTTCTATAAAGTCACTGTGTTTTGTGCCCGTGCGAAATCAATACGGGTCGGTTTATGTACTCCTTTAAAGCCTGGTTTACCTTGCGTTTTTGTCCAGAAGAGTTTAAAAGTTGTTGCACACATCTTATTGTTACTTGGAGCTCCAATTCAGCTCGAAATTGTGCTGCAGTTTTCCTTTCCGTAGCCGCAGATCTCATTAATAATGAATGTCGTCTCTTTGACAATATTTTATTACCACCTTTAAAATGATTTTTTCCGTAATTTTCACGTAAATTGATATAATTATTAACCACAGTATATGACCGATTAGTTTTCTTAGCACTTGCGCGATTAGAGCAGCCTATATCTTTATAAACATTGATCGATGCTTTTTCTTCACTTGTTAGTACTTTTCCTCTCGGCATTCTCATACACGTGAATCAAATTATAACAAACAGGATTTCCGTGAGTTCTAAAACTAATACTTTTAGAATATTCGCAGTTTTCCGTAGTTCTCTGCTCAGAATACAGAGAAACACTAAGTGACTTTATAGAAACTTCGCACTTGTGTTCTGTACCACACAGAAAAAATTTAAAAAAACGTAAATAGTAAACATAGCGGTGTAGAGTACGCAGTCCCTCTATCCGAGTGTCTACAAGGCACAAGACCAGATACGATAAATCAACAAAAATGGTGATATTTTTCAAATATCTATGAAAAACAAGATGACTTTATAGAAATTTCGACCACTGTATTGTACGAGGTATGTATTATATCAATTTCTTGATATAAACTTGGAAGAAATGTTTAATTTTCTCCCAAGACTGGAAAACGATAGTCGGAACAAGTTCAATGTCTCTTAAATTGTTCGTCTGTAACGTACGTCGCTATAATTCCTAGCGACTTGATATGTTTATTCCAAACTCAAGCGTGAATTCGTAATTGAAAGTTGGTGTGTTCCACTCCTTCGGGAGGATATCCTCCGAGGAAGTGCTTCACAGAAGAATTGACGACCTCCGGAATGTCCCGCCGGACCCCAGAAACTATACTTCCACTGTTACATTAGAATAGGATTTCTATTATACATCATGTAGGAGGACTTTACGACCATATCCGTCTGCAGGAGAAACGTCTCGCGTAGGGGAGATTCTTTTAAGAATGCATTGTGTAGCCCTAACTCAATTATGCAGTCGCTCGCAGTAACATTCGGCCAGTTTTAAGGGGACGATAATATTTTTAATATTGAACCGTCTGACTTGGACTCTTTTGAGGTTACCAATTTTTTTCCTATGGTCCTGTCCTTCCATCTTCCCGAAAACATTCAAATCGCGTGGTTTCTGTATCATTTTCTTCTTCGTTAATCAATGATTTAGTAATCAGTAGGTACGATTACTAATTGGATTTGGTATTAATCGTAATGTTCAATCGGATTACATTTCGTCCAGCTCTGCCAGATAGGCTAGCTCGAAGATAGCCCGAAACAATCGGCGGGAGACGAAGGTATCGTTAATATAATGAATTGCCTAACCGGGGGTACACACACACATAAAGGGAAACAGGCTCGGTAATCATCACCCACGGCGAGCAATTCGTTTATGCAATTACGTAAATTGATTAGGTAACAAAGCGTTATATATGAGCCGCGCGCGCGGGGAGATCGAAGTTAATCCGATTCACAGAGTTTAATCCGGCGAGAAACGAAGGTGGCCGCGAAGGCGACGAATTTTCAACGGTGCTGGCAGAAAAATTACGTGCCAGCGGCGTGTAAGACGACTGCGGTCGCGGCTGCTCCGCAATCGGCGAGTTGCGCGTGGATCGAACGCCCGCCAAAAATTCGATGCGCGTAAGGCAGCTCGATCGAGCAGCGTCGATATCAGCCGCCGATTGATGAGAATCGAAACTCGAAGGTTCTTTATTTCGGGCGTGCCCGATATAGGCGAAAAAGTCCGCCATTAAACATTAACATTGTCGACGGTGCATTTACAACTGCGACATTGAACGATAGCGCGTTAACCGTCCAAACGAACCGCACGGGCGTTCATAACGTTTATATAAATTATATCAGCGCGTCCTTCGACCGCCGAGATTATTGGCTGTGTATCGATAACATGCCACTGGCAAACATTTTTACTCGACGGGATTCATCCGTCGCGCAGAAACGCTGTCTTTTCACAGCCGATTCAACTTTCTGCGCTTCGAACGTCTTCAATCACCAGCGATATTTATACCCCCCGAATTTCAGCCTCGGCGGAAAGCTAACGATGCACCTGTAAAATGCAATTACAGGAAAATTTACTTAGGAAAATCATTGCATTCTTCCTCGGGATCATTTGTCCTCGTTATTTCGAACTCCCCGATTTTTACTAACTTCAGATTATTTGGCCGAACGATTAAACAAATCGGCGAGGAAGGCTGCAAAGAGGTTCTACAGGTTTCCCTGGGAAATGTCGGGAGCAGAGTTACGATTTTATGAATCCGATGCAAGTTGGCAACGCAGCGAGCGTTTCTCGTCTTCATTTCCTTGCCGAGTTACGGAATCCCTTATTGTGCCTCGGGAACGGAGAGAGAGAGTACAGTGGTCGAAATTTCTATAAAGTCATCTTGTTTTTCATAGATATTTGAAAAATATCACCATTTTTGTTGATTTATCGTATCTGGTCTTCTGCCTTGTAGACACTCGGATAGAGGGACAGCGTACTCTACACCGCTATGTTTAGTATTTACGTTTTTCTTAATTTTTTTCTGTGTGGTGCAGAACACAAGTGCGAAGTTTCTATAAGTCACTTAATGTTTCTCTGTATTCTGAGCAGAGAATTACGGAAAACTGCAAATATTCTAAAAGTATTAGTTTTAGAACTCACAGAAATCCTGTTTGTTATAATTTGATTCACGTGTATGAGAATGCCGAGAGGAAAAGTACTAACAAGTGAAGAAAACGCATCAATCGATGCTTATAAAGATATGGGCTGCTCTAATCGCGCAATTGCTAAGAAAACTAACCGGTCGTATACTGTGATTAATAATTATATCAATTTACGTGAAAATTACGGAAAAAATCATCATAAAGGTAGTAATAAAAAATAGTCAAAGAGACTACATTCAATATTAATGAGGTCTGCAGCTAAGGAAAGGAAAAATGCAGCACAATTTCGAGCTGAATTAGAGCTCCCAGTAACAACAAGACGTGTGCAACAACTTTTAAATTCTTCTCGACAAAAATACAACGTAAACCAGGCCTTAAAGAAGTACATAAACCGGCCCGCATTGATTTCGCACAGGCACAAAACACAGTGACTTTATAGAAATTTCGACCACTGTATACCTGAAATTCGAAAGGGACTCGAAGGGCGTATCCCAAATGTCAGGCAGATGATACAACCCGATTGTTCACCGCCATGATACCGCACTTTGCCGGGTATACCTGAAGACGTGCGAAGATTTTCCTAGGTGCGTGGAACAACGGAACTTTCGGAGAGAAAACGTTTCACGTTTCTCATTGCATTCTCATTCACTTGGAGGTGCCAATATCTCTAGTCACACGGAAAATATTTGCCCGAACGGAGATTAAAGAGAGACTGAAGAGAGTATTTGTATTCGGAGAACAAAGCGCCGTGAACGATTTACCCAAGTGTCTACATGTATCCGTGTTTCAACATCGGAGATTAATGGAGATTACGGTGCATTCTTCGATGAAGTAAACGCTCAGGATCATTCTACACGGTCGTTTTCAAATGGAGTAGTAAAGCTCATAGGTTTCACGCATGTTGTACGGACAAAGTCCCATTTACAGAACGTACCTGCGATTAAATAGCCATTAACGTAATTACGCAAACAGTTGCAGTGTCAGGAATATTCAACCGCATTACAGATAAGAATTTATCTATGTATGTACAAATAAATATGTTTTATCGAAATCACGCTTAGAACAGCCGAACTCTGATAAATGAATTCTTTGTTCGCGCGATAAGCTACTAATGGCACCGATGCTAGCAGTAATGAACGGCCCCGTGAATTTTGCTTTCTCGCCAGCTCTCTTCGCCCTTTATGTGCTCGTATAAATAACGAGAATTATTACGGAGCCGGTGTCTTTAACCTTCAGTTGCGCGCACTCCACTTTTAAATAAATTTTTCTCGAGTAAAATAACTACTTCAATGCGAAACAAATATTTGTTTGTGCAGTTGACACCTTCGTTTATGCTCGACACGCTAAATTCAACGTTTCGAGATTAATTAAAAGTGAATACATACGATTTCGAAGAACGCTCGATGACCATTTTCAGATATTGTACAATTGACCAATCAAATAATACGTGTCCTGTGATATTCGACACACCCAGTGCGCGATCGAGTGAGCCCCGAATTAACAGCTGATAGCTGTGCGCGGACAGAAAATAACCGGAGAACTCTGAACGAAGAACAAGTACACTAAAATCGGACGTGTACGGTTGACGGAGTCCTACGATATGTTCCTAAGGTACAAAACTCAGTCATGCAATCAATAAGGATAACTGAACATGAACATGCCAACACTGTACTACGGTTAGCTCTGCGGTTCAAACGGGTCACACCTTACTGAACAACCGTTCGCTGCAGAGGTAATCATGCAGCCTCTGGAGGAACACGCTACGTTACCGGAGTCGTCTAAACACAGTGAAAAAGAAACGGATCTCTGAGCGGAGCGGGTATCGGCCGAATACAATGTTTACCAATTCGGCGTGCTGTTCCGATATCACGACACACATATTCTCGGCTGTTGGATTATCATCGCAGGCGAGATCGACGGGCACAGAAGATTTGGAAAAAAAAAATTGTAAAACTGCGTTTGACGACGAACTAGTGTATAACAGGACGGTTACGGAGTGGCCGTGTTCCGGTCGACGGGTAGACGTTGCGTTTTCACCATGTCGCGGCCGATGGGACTGCGCGACGAGCCGTCGAGCACACTCGCGACACGCGTACCGCGTAAACATCGAATTCAGCCGGAAGCCGCTAAAATAGAGAGCAGAAGAATCGCGGGAGAAAGATGTGTGGATATGTGTGTGTCTCTAAAGCGGCGGCGGCCCATCAGGCAGAGAAAGACGAAGAAGAAGAAGAAAAAAAAGGAATAATCCCCCCTACCCTCTTCCTCAGGCAGCCGCTCCATCGCCTTCCCAAGAGTAACCCAGGCACTCGCACGCAGACGCACAGCTCTGCATTCGGAGACGGACAGGCGAGAGCGAGCAAGCGAGGCGGCGAGAGAAAGAGCGCGCGCGGCAGGAGGGGAATGAAAAGGAGTAAGGGTAGGGGACGTCCTGGCCGAGGTAGAGCGAGCGAGAAAGAGAGAGAGAGAGAAGGGAGAAGAAAGTGGAGGGGAGAAGACTCGAGAGTCCAAAGCTGTGCTAGAGGTTAAGGCACGTCCTACGGTACTCACTGCTGATCTTCATGCCGCCCAGGGGCGGATTGGTGTGCACCTTGTTGCCCTCGGCGAAGGAGGTAGTCCTCGGTCGGCCGCTCATCCTGAAATTGTATTCACCGGCTCCTCCACCTTACACCGAGGTCTGGAGTATGCCGCCTCTGGTTCCGTTGGCCGCCGCCTTGGCTGGCCGTGCCACTTCCTCCTCCTCCTCTTCGCGAACGCCTCACGTGAAGATAGCCAGGAACGCTTGGTCGTCGTCGTCGTGGCCGTCGTCGTCCTCTTCGTCTTCGTCGTTCTTGTCGTTGTTGACACCACCTCGGACATCAATGACAACACGAACGATAATCACATCGCACGCGCGCATACACGTCCGCACGGCTCCGTTATTCTATATATTACGCCACGACCGTGCTCGATCGACGGATCAAGGGAGAGAAAGAGAGTGGAGACCGAGGACTTGCACGGAGACGGAAAGAGCAAACGAGAGACAGAGAAAGAAAAAGAGAAGAAGGGCGGGAGAGAAAGAGATAGAGAATAAGAGGAACAGAAGGGAGGGAATGGCGAGCAAAGCGCGCGCAAGATTGTGAATAGAAGAAATTTACGGAGAACCGCGGATGAGGATAATGACGGTTGGGATGTTGAATCGAAGAAAGGATGAATCGTTTTGTTGAAAACGAAATTTTTTTTCCTGTACACTCCCGACACTTCCTCCCGTGCGATACGCTCGTACCCGTTGATGGTGGTCGCTGGCGATGGCAGCGACTCTCTCGAATCAACGTTTCGTCGCGATGGAACAGCGCGCACACCGGGGTTATATACACTACTCCGTTCGCACCAGATCACGTTCGAACGACAGGCTCTTCGGTGGTACTTCGATTACGTTTCACACGATCCTCTTTTTCCTTTCCGAAGCAATGTCCACCGGCGGCTACGATAACCGTGCCGGTGGCGTCCAACTACGCGGCGAATTGACACAATTTACGACAATCTTTCCGTATTGGCCGCCGCTGTCAGGGAGTATATCGCGGACCGAGAAGCGCACTCTTCTAACTACCTAATAACCTGGACGAGGGCGCGGAACGTTGCGGAGAGCTATGCCGCGAGGGGAGGCGCGGGGGTCGACGTTTTCGGAACGGTTCGTACGCGTTCGCGACAGTGGAGGCACACCGCCGCACTTGGTAGCCTTCCTATATAGCGTGACTACACGACGGTCTGGTTGTGACGGGTCGGATTTCTTCTTCGTTACCGACCTATGTACCTCACCGTCGATTCTATATGAGACAGCTCACAATGATGAAAATTTTCTATCAATCCGACAACGCCTCCGACAATGGTTGTCGTCGTCGTTTCTCTATAGGCTGCACCGACCACAGATCTCCAGCTCTCTGTTCTTTTTCCTCGGTGACCGTTTCTCTTTTTCGGTCCTAACGGCGCAGTGAGTTCGCTGCCTCTGATCTTTTCTTTCTTTCTTTCTTCCTTTCTCTTCCCCTTGTGCACTCCGCTCTGTCGTCTCTCACTCTCGCACTCTTTCGAAGGGTGCGGGGGAAGCGCTACCGCCTCACCTCCGCCACTACCGCTCCTGCTCTCTCTTTCTCTCTCTTTTTCTGTCTCGGTGTTACGTTGAATCGGTCTTCGTCGCTCTTTCTCGCGGCTACTCGACTCCTCAGGCTCGACGTTGTCGACTTGCCAGGCTTGTGCACAACATTTTGCCGCGTTTGGCGCTAAGCTACGCAAAGGAAACGACCGGAGGACCCGCTGACGCCGACATGGACGTCTTTCCTCGTCACAGTCGTCGTCGTTGTCCGTGTCGTCGTTGCTCGAGGGGAGGTCGTCGTCGCCGTCGTTGTTCACCTCCGATTTCGACGACCGTGAAATCACTATGCGATCGAAACGACGCCTCGTACCCAACGCCGGGTAACGGATTCAGGCGCGAACTTATTCTTCCTGACGAAATTAATCCTCGACGATCGACGACTTCTCTTTCCTCGCCGAGCACGGGAACACCACACCAGCTACGAATTTTTCGAAGCCTCCTCAGACATTGACCCGTTCGGGCGAGATCGGGCTACTCGAGTGGCGGCGGACATTGCCGAAAGTGACGTCAGCAACACCCCGCCCTGCCCCTTGCCAAGCGAACGATCGTACGGCAAGTGGGATGGCGCGTTATTCGTCGAACGACACGCCACCATGCGGCTGAATTTCATACCAACCCGAAACCCCGCCAAATTTGAACGTATTCATCGTATTTGGTCGCAGACGAGGCATGAGGATAGACCCTTGTTAGACCATATACTGGGTGTCCCACGTAACACTTTTCACTTTTTTTATTAACAAAATGTAAAAAAAAAATTATATAGCCTGTGTACACCTGTATACCTCGTCTGTGATTTGATATCGTCGATGCGGAACATATTGTTCCAGCATCTACATTGCGATACTTAATTGTTTTGGCGATTCAAATGCCTGTTCACCTCACCATGACTGATCGAAAAACACTGTAGTTTTTCTAATGTCTGATCGGTTGACTACGTGTCATTTCTGCAGTCTGCCAATCACACAATTCTATCATAACTAGTAATAACTACACTATATACTATGGAGTATATTCTTTGCGCTTATTATATACGTTTTCCGTGTGATTTTAATTATCAATATATTCGAATTTGCAATTTGATTGATTCTTGCAGTATTCGATTTCAAGCGATCTTGGCGACATCTACTCTTTTATGATTTTCAAGATAAGTGATTTCTTTCAAGCTACGACTTGCATTTATACTGGACGAGATGGAACCAAGTAATAAATCATTCAAACTCTGTAAAACATTGTTCTGTATGTCGAGAGAATAGCTAAATCAATTTAAGTCACTTTGTATAAAATTCATGAAAACTGATCAATTTGTCAGCGTTCACATGTGAACAGACATTGCATTTTTCTGTCTACGGTTCTGATTTACCGATTCTGTAGAATGTAGAAAATGCTCTGGTAGCGGACTCTACCGAAATGGAACGGTCAGATAGCAAATTGCACGAGGTGGCAACATAAAAGCACATACGAGGTATAGGCATGGTACAGGACACAGGCATCTCATCTGTGGTACATAACCGATCATATAATCGATAAAATAGAAAACTAATATACGCATTATCAATAATAAGGGAATCCACATTTGCAACAATCCTATAGGGATTTATTTAAATGAATATTGAAGAAAACAAACGTTTTATTTTAGACCTATTGTTGTGTGTTATCTAAATAACATCCCAGAAAACTTTGATAGGAAACGTTGAATATAATTTTTCTTAGAAATGGGCAATATTTTGAATTCTTTTCTCATCTTTACATGTTGTTACTCGTGCATATAATTAATTATAATTGTTTCCACATCACTGTGGAATATTATAAAAAACAATTCAAAATCAATAAATAATTTAGAAACAGAATTGGAATTAATTTTTAATAATAAATGCTCTGCTATTGATCGGGTTTGCTGCCATGGAAATGTAAACAGCATGCAGTAACATTTTACAACGCACGTTTCACCTGTGTAATCCTAAATATCATAATTTTATAACTAACTATAATAACAACGAAGACGAATAAAAATGTCTGTTTCGTTGCAAGCGAAAATATTTTACGGTTTAAAAACCGATATAATTTCAAACGCTCATTACATTTCGGACTCGGAAATCTTGTATCCTGCTGGTAATTTGTTAACACTTCATCATATTCCGCAACGTCGCCAACGATTGTTACGTTTATCCGATAAACAGGAAATAAATATTATCGCAGTTACCAATAATAAGTACGTTGCTCTATATTTCTGTAAATTTCAAAATGTGTCGGTCACAATACATGTATATCTTTTTAAATTGAAGGAAATATGTTGCCACCTGTGAAATGGGAGAGAAGCCTACTATTTCTATATACGATGTTCAAACGTTGAAGAGAAAAAAACTGCTTGGAATACCTTACGATGCACCCGAAGTTACTAAATTCACCTGCATCGATTTTAGCTTTGATAATCAGTATCTAGCAGCGGTGACAGGGGAGCCTGATCAAAGAATGCTTTTCTACAATTGGGAAAAGGGAAAGGTGGAGTCGAAACTGAAAGTAGGCACTCAGCAAACACCACCAGCTGTTGTTGAATTAATAGCTTGTAATCCGTCCGATGTAGGAGTGATTGCTGTTAGTGGTTCGCATACATTCAAATTTTTAAGTCTTGCTGAGAATATCTGGCGACCATATGGATTCTCTAAAGCAGACAATATACTAGCATGTTCAATGGCCTGGTTGAACTCAGATAGATTATTGCTTGGGACCAAAGACGGCAGAATACTTTATTTAGAGAATGGCGATTTAAAGAATATTTATAAAATGAGCGATACAACTTCTATGAACCTGAGAATACGTGAAGAGTATGTTATACAAACGAGTGGTTCAATGATGGACATTAAAGACACTGGCGATTGGGAAAATAATATTCGTTGTTTAATTGGTTTCCCAAAAGGATTCGCGTACGCGCACGGTTTCAGGACAATTGTGCTATTCGAAAGAGAAAGTCAACATAAATACGTGAAAAGAAACGTTTACATAATTCCAACGCAACCGTCGAAAGATGAGAACCCGGATTTATACAAAGTTAATACTATAAACCTTAATATAAATGTAGATCATTTAGTGATCACAACGAGCTGGCCACAATTATTTCATACGAGATTATGGGGGCCAGATTTGAATGTAGATCCAGAACCACAAGAGTTACAGGTGTTGGGTCAAGCATTACATTATGGACCTATCAGTAATCTCTCAATGTGTGCTTGGAAGTCGATGTTCATGACCTGCGGAGAACTCGACCATAGTGTAAGACTATGGGACTTCGAGTCAGGAAATTTAATTTTATTTAAACAATATGCAGAGCACATCTGTGGAATTTCTCTACATCCCACAGGCCTTTTCTGCTTAATTGGTTTCAGTGATAAGCTACGCTTTATGTGTATATTGATAGATGATCTATTAACAATGGAAGAATTTCCTATAAGATGCTGTAAGACAGTAACATTTAGCCATGGGGGCCATTTGTTTGCTGCTGTGAATGAAAATATTGTACAAATTTACACAACTGTTGATTTCGCGAGCTACTTCATTTTGAAAGGTCATACCAACAGAGTGAAAGCTTTGCTTTGGTCGCAAACAGACACGAAATTGTTAACATTAGGCAGCGAGGGTGTCATATACCAGTGGGACATGAGTACTGGTACTCGTTTCGCAGAAATCATTTTAAAAAATCGAAATTTACACGACATCGCACTATCTGCCGATGAACAGGTTGCGTACTGTATCGGAAGTGATACTATCATACGCGAAATAAAAGAAAATACGGTAATTCATTAATTTATACGTTCGACCTGTTCGTTTTCCTGAATATATTAAGAACATCGTTTCTATTAGGTGACGCGAGAATATAATCTTACAGGAGTTACCATGAGTAGTATGATATTGGGGAAATATGATCAGGCTCTATTTCTTGTCTGTCCCGGCGGCAATATTTTGTCAGTGAAATATCCGCTTCAAGAGCCAGTGCAGTATTCAGAGTTCAATGTTCATTCTGTGGACCTTACAAAGGTGAGAATATAATACGTATAAAGATTTATAATTATTAGAATTAAATGCAAAAATCTGTCGAACACTACCAATACTAACATTAAGCGGTGCTTTCGCAGATCGCACTATCCATCAATCAACAGTACTTAGTATCAACAGGAGTCGATGGTAGTTTATGCATTTGGAAGCTACACTACACCGAAGCAAAGGGAAAAACCGGAAAAGAAGTAAAATACACGAACGAGGTGTTAATTAGCAAAGGGGACCTTGTGGAGAAGATACAGACTATACAAGACTTAAACGTTCGAATGAGGGAACGAGAGAACGAGCTCGCATATAAAATGCGACAAATAGAGGTGCTGCACAACGACAAAGTTCGAGACCTTCATAAAGGATACTGCGAAGCTATCGAGGAACTGAGAGACAAGATAAGCAGACTAAAGGAGGATCACAAGAGCGAGCTAAACATAATAAACGCAGATATAGATAAAATGAAAGAGGATCATAAGGATACGATGAAACGAGTGGAGATGACATACGATGCGAAACTTATCACAGAATACGACAAGTTCATGAAGTTGGAGGAACACATGACCGCCATGCGACAAGATTACGAGAAACGTTTGGAGGAATCGGAGAAACAGGCAACTGAGAACTTGGAGAACGCGACGGATAAATACGAAGCGTTGTTGTATCAATGTCAATTACAAGTAAAGGAGACTCAAGACGAGATGGCACACCAGGCACGGGTTCACGAACAATTGGCAGCGCAGATAGAAGACGATGCCGATCAAGAGATTCTAGATTTACGAACGAATTATGAGAATATGTTGCGCGAGGAGAAAGAATTGAACTTGAAACTTAAAGGAGAAGCTGGAATGATACGGAATAGGTACTTAGTTAGCCAGAAAACTGTCGAGGAGCTGAAGAGACAAGTGGAACGAGTTCAGAACGAATACGGTTACTTCCAATCGTCCATTCAGGAATTAGAGAAAAACAAGGTGGATCTAAAGAAAGAGATAGACGAGAGAGACATAACGATCCAAGACAGGGAGAGCCAGATATACGAGTTAAAACGTTTGAACCAGGAGCTAGAGAAGTTTAAGTTCGTGTTAAATTACAAGATCACAGAATTGAAGAATCAAATAGAGCCACGAGATCAAGAGATTAGAGAGTTAAAAGAAAAGATACAGGACATGGAGACGGAGTTGGTGAATCTTCATAAGACCAACGTTAGTTTAGAATTACAGCTGCACGAACTGAGGGAAAAATTAGGGTCAGCAAGACGCGAAGTGCAAAACGAAGAGCATCGTGGCAGAAGGTGTCAGCAACTTTTGAAGAGAATGCGCGTGGACTTGCTGGACGCGTCCGGACTTGTGCAAGAGCCGCAGGCGTTGAAAAATGCCATAATAAAACTATATCACAAGTATAGCGCTGGCGATGATTTCTTGCGCAGTCGGAAAGCAGACTTTGACGCTCAATGTGAATTCGTGAAGCAGAGAGATCATCTAGAAAGAACGGTAGCTTCCCTTAGGAAACAAGTGTTTCAGGATACGCCTGGTATCGGCAAAGATATGGATAAAACGATGGAAGAGAATATTCTCTTGATTAAAGAATTGAATGCTCTAAGAGAAGAATTGAATGACGCTAGAAAACGCATATTGCATATGGAAGGTCTTTTTGGGCTGAATCGAAAAGATATTACACCATCCGAGGCGAAAAAGAAGTTACGCAACGCGTGTCACGGGTACGAAGAATTGCAGGCCGTTCATAAAGCGCAGATGCAAGAGTGTCAAAATATTATAAACACGTTGAAAGAGGATATAATCCAATTAATAAATAAACTACCGTGCGAGGAGAAGGTACTTAAGTCGAACTTTTAGTAATTAGTCTGTAAGTATGGTATTGCGAATACTCCCGTGTAAATTGTTTATTTAAAGCATAAAAATATTGGTAACAAATTCCAAAGAATGTAAAAACATGAGAGTAATAATTACCGGTACCATGTTCCTAAATTAAAATCGCTGCTATGCGCTTAAAGCAGTAATGGAAAGATGGCTTTTCGGCTTTTTGGGTAGTTTGAAAATTCTTTTTTGTACGCCTTGTGCTTTCCTAATGCCCAGAGGGTCATCTGGTATGCGCCGGCAAAGGTAAACAGACCAGCTGAAATAAATAATTCCAGTATAAGTTTGCGCGTTATTTCTTTTCTAATGGAATAGAAACCAGGGCTATGCAGCTTTTGAAAATTTTCAAGAAATGCTAGTTTCAAGAACCTGTTCCACAACAGCTTTTAAGCTCTGGTAGGAACGTATATTACCTGGAAGGCAGGATGTCATAATGGTAAAACCAATCCAACTACCAATTTCATAGGTATAGTTTGGGCAGGAAACCATATTGAAAAGTTGTGTGAATGGATTTGAAGTAGCTACAGGTATCTTCCTCACCGTGGAACCTGCTGGCCTCAGATTTCTTAGAGCTAAATGAATGCTTAAATTGCCAAGTTCGCAAAGCGTGAACATTGCTAGACCCACAGAAAATTTCATCGGGCTTGCTCTTGTGAATAGTGGGTGGTTCACATGATACGCTACGTATGCTGCGAATAACCAATAGTAGGAAGAATTCTTGAAAAGATTACGCAATGGCATTGTAGCATGACTGAATCGATGTACAAACAGAGTCTCCAAGAGTCGCTTAGCATAATGTATCGACCAGCAAACAGCTGCGACACTGAAATTATGATTAGTTAGAGTATTGTTGTTAACTAGCTTCTTCACACATACATTAAAATAAACTTACTGGACTGATGAGTCAATCTTCGATGTGGAAACATCGCCATAAAAGATCCAGGGACGCTGATAGATCCATAGATACAGAATTAAAGGACCAGCATATTCCACAAGGAACACACCTTTCCAACTGATCTGTGGCCCAAGATCTTTTAAATACAATTTCCCTCCGTCGGTGATGGACAAACTTTTTAGTGTATCTGAATCTGACAAAGATTTTCCTTTCGGATCCGGCCTTAAACTTTGCCTATGAATATTTGGTGCTTTTTTTAACTTATGTAACTCCTCCTTGACTTCTTTGATAGTGGTAGTCGGCTTTACCTGTACAGAAAAATATAGAGTACACTACACATTAACGAACATATGCAGCTATGAAAATTAATATCATAAATCTCCGCATTCTAAATATTTAGTTGTCAAATTATGTCATTAGAAATTCAAATTAATTTTACAACTACTGGCAAGTAATTTTTACAAACGTTATCTTTATGATCATTTTTAACACACATTGTGTATATATGAAACACGATTATTTGAATTGAATCTTCAGAAGGTTTCCCAAATAAATCGTGATTATGAATGATGTGTAGAAACACTGCATTTCATACAACTTAACTCGTTCCTGTTGGACTTTGACATTGTGTGTTTACTACTTACGAATACATTGGACACGAATTTCGACGACTTTGCGGTCAATATTTGTATCTAAAAAACAAGAGAAGTACGTTATTCCACGGATCAATTTTCGAAGGATGTAGTTTGGTAAAGTGTATTTATAAATTTACTAGTAAATACCTCCATCATCACGGGTAATTTTGCCCGATACCTGGTAGCTTATCAATGGAAAAACGTTCACACGATGAGCACGCTTCCAGTCGACTTCAGAAGTCGCCAAGACGTGGGGCAATGGTCGTGACTTGCGACAGAATGAGGCGCTGCGATCGTTCGATCGTACGATGTACGATTGTACGAATAGCCTCGACGCTTTGACCAGACTTTGACCAGACAACATTATGTCTCCAACAATTCACATGTTCCTGGCTGGATTTAGGACTATTTCATATACAATTTTGTTCAGAGTTCCAGTAACATAAAAGCATCAAATTATATTAAATTGCATTATAGACTTTGTAGATTTAAGTAGATTAATTTGATACACGAAGTCGAGAAAACTAGACTCTGGACCAGACAAGCATAGAGATCTAAGTATTCATTGAATCCATTCCTGCTTGATTATTTAATTGTTTTTTTTTCAATGACTTGCTCTATTTACGTAAATTTACGTAAGCTTCTTTTTAAGTAATATAACAGTTTCACGCAGTTTTGCAATTAAAGCATCACTCGAAATCGTATATTTAATTGTTGTTAAAAAGTATGTAAATTTAATTTCGCTATAGGTAATACAAAACTGTAAAATGTCAGCCGTGCAATGTTTTTTTTTGAGGAAAATAGTGCATCAGTATTGACGTAACATAAAATTTGCCGCATCATTCATGTATCAATATTCACAATTGCCATGTAAAAAATTCTACACAAGAGAGATTCAAAGGTGAGTTCAAGAAGTGGGTAAACTGATTTCCATTTTAAATTCCCGCTGCATAATATACGAACAATGAAGTTCTGAAAATAAAAACTGGTAAAATATTTGGATTACAATATGCGTGTGTGTGTGTGAGATCATGATTTTTCTTTCTTTTCTTAATGGAAACGAAAAATACAAGTATATTTTTAAACATTAACGTCGGCATAGAAGATCATTTCCTTATCGATTAAATCAAGGCTAAACTTCCGAAAATCGATAAAATCGGGTTCAACTAATATTTTGCACATATCCTTATTTTGCATTAAAAAAACATACCTCCCAAAGCAATTTTTGGCGACTCGAAAAAAAATTTCTTATTATGTCGGAAAGGTAGAAAATGATAGGAAATTTTTTTTTGAGCCGCTAAAAATCCTTTTGGGAAACATGTTTTTAATGAAAAATTTAAGCTCAATCCGATTTCACCGATTTTCTGAAGTTTAACCGAAATCAAATATAACCGGCAAGTGTCCACCGTATCTCGTATAGGTGTCGCTATCAACTCAAACCAAGCGTATCTGAAAAAATCATTTATTGGAGTGTATTGTTACAATCTTTCAATCATAAATATTCCTATCGCGATTTTCTGGAAATTGAATGGATTCTGTCTTAAATCACACCCGTGGCTTTTCGGTATTGACCAAAGTGTTCCAAATATTGTTGTATGGTATCTAGAGGTTGATAGATATCATTCATTCGGTTCTGTAAAAAAGCAATAATGACGCTATACAAACAAATAGAAGAACTATAGAGACAGAACTATCCGTTCTCAATTCTTCCGCCAGTTTAAAATGATCAATTCTTTTAAAATTCTCTTAACAATTTATGAGAACTGAATCGAATAAATGGATGTTACAATTGGAAAGAAATATCAGTGACTAATATTGATTACTAGTAACCAAACAAATATTAATCATGTAAAATGGTTATTCGTAATCAGAATATTAAAAATTATTATTTTTTGATCGTTTTATTGTGTTTGGAAACTTCCTTGAAGATTTATTGGTAACGGACATTCGTTTAAATAAATATTAATTATCATTGAATGCATTCTTTCAAAAACATTTTAAACATGTTACAAACATGGTCAGGCGTCCAAGGGTTAAAACTATCACCTCTTAATTTCAAACCTTATTGCTATACCATTATTCAAAATATTGTTTAGATTATTAAATATATTGGTATCTAACCAATTCTCTAAACTTTTAAATATTGTATGAGTCAAATTTAAAGAACCATAGAAGATGGATATATTTTAGGTCGGAAGAAAAATGTTTAATTTTCGAGTTCGAATAGCTCCGAGTGTAAAGGGTTAATTTTAAATGATCAGTGTACAGAAATTTGAGTCTGATTATGAAATTCTCACCTGTAAATACTGCGGGGCTTGATTGGATACTGTTGGCCCAAGAAAACCTTGCAAGAACTCCCGCATTAGCTCCCATGCGCTTCCGGGAACGACACAGGGTCTGTATTCAACCTGCGGAAGATATTGATGACGATAATGTAATATTTTGAATGGATGTTGATGAAGGTTCACTGAAAAAGAATTATAGTAGCGGTAAAACGTTTCCTCCCTTTTTTTCCATCGGGACAAACGAATGATAATGGTACGGGCACAGAATACGAACACTTCGTATACAGTGCTCGACACGGAATTGGCACTTTTGCCGGGTCATTGGTTGACTAGAATGAAACGGGAGAAAAAAAAATGAGAATGGGTGTATCGGTATGTTCCCTCGAGCGTTGCACTTTATTCTTCCTTTAGAAAAGGGTTTTGCCGGATATAAACCGTGTGCGGGGAAATAATGGAACACCTCATCCGAAAGTATTCCTTATTTATAAGTACCTTAGGCATGTATACATGCAAATATTTGTATAATAAAGAGCATACAGAACGACAATGCGTTCTGCATTTCAACGAAACGATACGCTGCTCTCTTCGTCCCTCTTTTCCTCGCCGATCAAGATCTCCAACAGTCGGCGCCGAAGGATCAGCTATCGCTTCGATCAAGAGTTACGGCTTTTCAACGGTAGTCGCTAAAGAAAAGCTAGGGAAATCCTGGTGACATCTTCTTCTTTGTCTGATTTTTATGAAACACGCTTTCGAAGTCGGTTCTTGCGTAAATATTTATTACCTAGCTGCTAGACGACTTTTACGAATACTTTGCGGCACTTATTCTGGAGGATGCTTTCGTAACAAATGAAGAAAATCGAAAAAAGAAGATAGATGACGTTTAAGAACATGTTGTAATAGGTTTCATTAGTTATTTCATACTTATAGCTAAAATATTGTTGTAGATTTCCACATGTGTCAATTGGGACAAGTTCTTATTGCGACTTGGGGCACATTGCTCCACAACAACAATGTATATAATTCTTGTTGTGTTTTAGTTTAAACAAAAATATGAAAGCAATCGCGAGTAACTTCAATATCCGTCACATGACTTTGCCCAGATTTATTAAAACACTAAAACATGGACAAAGGCTACAGTGGGATACAAATGAAAAGAGAATCGTTTTTAACGAGCACGAAGAAAATGATGATCTACTTATTTTGGTCCCTTTCCACAAGAAGCCAATTGCTTTCCGATCGACCTAACATTTTTACGGTAGTTTTACATGTTTCTTCAAAATCGACTAACTGGGAAAGATTCGAAGAACTCGCCGTATCTTTCTCATGAGCTGTGTACTTTGTGTTCCCGCGACATTTTTCTTCCCCTGGAGAAAAAAGCGGACGCCGAGCGTAGACCGTGAGTTAGTGGTAGTCGGCGGGCCCCGACGCCGTAGTATTTCTCCGTTGAAATTAATGGTGGAACCGGGGGTTTATCGTAACGTATTCGACGTCGTGGGAGGGTACAAACAGCGCCGTTACCGATACGAATGGCCGGTGCGGTGGATCGCTTAGAGACCACGTAGTCCGACACATTCCTCCGCACGAACAGCTTCGTGCCTTGTAGAACGGAAGTCCCGCCATTGTCGCTGTAATAGCCGCCACTCTGGCTACATTTCGTGTGGCAGACCCCTCGCTCATATCGTGACACCTGAACCGGGACCCGGAGAAAGGAATAGATCACTCGGCTAATCCGGTGAAGTTCGGTAATCCGATCATTTCTTCATCTTGATTAAATCGTTAGGGTGACCGCAGCAAGACGAAGAATTTCTCGAGCACGAGTGAGGAGGATTTACACGTTATTTAAACATTTCCGAAAAATTCTTTCCTTTTATTTATATATATCTTCCTAATGCTTCTGAACACGGTTGTTATAATTAGAAGACATTTTCCAATTTTTCTAGACTAATTTTAACCCTTTGCACTCGGAGCTATTTGAACTCGAAAATAAAACATTTCTTCCAACCTAGAATATTTCCATTCGCTATGATCTTTGAAATTTTATTGATATGAAATTGGTATAATACCTTATACAATACCTAAATGTTTAGTAATTGATTCGATACCAACATATTGAATAATGTAAACAATATTGATGGCATCCCTCTCTTATTTTTCAAAATGTGCAGCTTTGTTTTATCTCGGCCACTTTGAATACTTTTGAATAAATCTTTAAAATCAGGTCTATTCCCCGCTCTTTGTAAAACCAGTCTGGTTACACCCATTCTCAAGAGCGGTGACAAATTTAATGTTGAAAACTTTAGACCTGTAAGCATCATTAGAATAAACGAATTTTGAACGTATTTTGAGAACGGGAGCAGGTTTTCAAACAATGAAATCTAAATCCACATATGGAGTAATAAATCCTTTAAATCGCATTATTGCGAGCTCAAACATACTGTATAATAATATTGATTTTTTAATGGCACGTTACAGGACTTCAAAACAAGTATTTGTTTAGTTTCGCGCTTGTCCATTTTTATGTAAATTTTAGGTTGTCGTTTCTTTTTGTTTTTATCAGTTCTACTGTAAACAACTGTAAACATTTGTATAAAAGGACCTCGGTCCGTATATAATAATAATAATAATATTTTTAATAACGGTACAGCAATTTTTAGTGGCGCCTCATAGTCACAAGTCGTTCAAGTTTACCTTGATATTCAAAACGTCGAAAATACACGTGTTAAACTGACCCAAATGATTAACCCCTGATACTCCCTTTCTCTCTCTAGGGACGAATCCCGGAAGACCAATTAAGGTCAACACCGACGCAAGATTCGGGGGGAACGAAGGAGGGGGGGGGGGCGGGACGAAGCGGCATCTGTTCCGTTTTAAATCGCAGTTTCGAGCTGGGGTATCTGGAAGTTTTCAAACGCCTGGAAAACTTTTCTTCTCCCTCGGGGGATGGGGATGGGTGGCTAGAGGCCGGAGATAATCGGTTGAATGAATAATTGCGGCAGATGTCTGGCTCGGGTGATTTTCGTGAAACTCGTTACGCGAACCCTGCGGAACGACCGCTATCTAATTAACCCGCGATCGAAACTTGCCGAAACACCGCCGTCGTTGACGGATGTTTTTGCCAGTCGCTTGCGACGGCTCGTCCCGATATCGATTGATAATATGGTGCTCGTCGGGTCTATTGATTGCGGGCATACCACGGGTTCGTCCACTTCCGCTTGGAAATTGGTCAGGAAGCACGGGTTCGAAATATCGACCAATGAGAACGAACACGATTCGCTGATTCGAGGAAGTATTCTTTCAATTTGTCGTCAACAGTTTTCCTATGTTCTTGTTGATAGATGTACAGGGTGGTCCATTTGTCTCGAGACGGATCGACATCGTGTAAGGTAAATCCCAACAAAAACATTCTGTAAACAGGAGCCAAGTTCTTGTGGCCGTAAAAAGTTGTGAGATCAAACAAAATACGACCAAGTTCGTTAGCTTAGAAATAGCTCTTGCAATACTGAAAAAAGCGCATGTAAAAAATTAGTTTAAAAGAACGCCATTTAATTTTTAATGAATTACATGAAGGGCTAAATTATTCAAACTTGTCCGTTACTTTTTAAACCAATGGCCGTAAAAGGTGTTAGGTAGTGGCCAAGTTTGAATAATTCAGCCCTTCATGTAATTCATTAAAAATTAAATAGCGGTTCTTTTAAACTAATTTTTTACATGCGCTTTTTTCAGTATTGCAAGAGCTATTTCTAAGCTAACGAACTTGGCCGTATTTTGTTTGATCTGACAACTTTTTACGGCCACAAGAACTTGGCTCCTGTTTACAGAATGTTTTTGTTGGGATTTCATCCATTTTTGTTGAATCGAAGATTAACACTCTGCTGACGACGCTCAGATCCGTTTGCCCCCCGCCGCTATTGGAGATGCTCGGTGTAGTTTTTTTTATTGTTTACGTTAGAGCGATGGTTTTTTTCATCATTATTTATTGCGACTTCGAAGATAATAAAACGTATACTTACGTATACATATTTATGTTATGCTGCTATGTTCTATCCTACGTACTTATTTCGTAATGTTTTTTTTTTAATACCACCCCTTTAAGGTGTAAAATTTCAAACTTTGACAATTATTCCTTTGAAGGTTTGTTATGGCAGACCTGTGAGCCAAATTTCAAGCTTGTAGGTCAATGGGAAGTACCCAAAAGGTTTTGATGATCCGTCAGTCAGTCAGTCAGTGACAAATTTAGCGATTTTTGAGGTCCTATATCTCGGAACCTACTAATGTTGGAACATTAATGTTTTGTCAATATTGAGACATGATAGCATTTAACAAGTGTACGAAATTACATCCCTCCATCTGCCTCCAGTGCCGAGTTATAAGCCTCTAAAAAACGGCGAAGTTGTTTCGTGTAAAAGGTGGTAGTGCAAGAACTTGGCTGGTGCACTACCGTGCACCTAGATTAATTGTATGTACTTACTTCGACAAGGACACCCTTGAAGTTCTGATTGATAGTGACGCTGCCGAGCTTCACGCAGAAATCGCCGATCTCGAACCGCGGCCCCTTCGACTCCATCTTCTGCATCTTGTTCGTGTAGATGCTAGATATCTTGTACATGAGGAGGTCGAACAGTCCGTCTGCTATCAACGGAACCACTTTATTTCCGGATTCGAGGATGGAAAACACCGAGGCTGGTTGCTCCGAGTTATGTAGAACGTGAAGAGTTTTTTGGCCACCTGGAAGAAACAACTATTTGAATTGTTCAGTTTAAGATAGAGTTTCTATCTTCAACTATCTCGTTCCAATCTATTCGTGGAATGAATCACGGATTCGTAGAAAGGGATCTCATGCATAGAGAGCCACATTGGGAGGACAGAATCGCGCGCTTAGTATGCTGGAAGTTGTTCCTGTTTACACCCCCTACGTGCACGTGCATATAACGCGAGCGACCCGGCGAAACTTCAACGCAACTTGAAGTTCAACATCCAACTTTCCGCCGGACCGTAACGTTTTCAAGCTGCGCGTTCAATCCCCGGGACACGTGAACTGTCTGTATCACCCAGTCACGTTGCCGCTCTGCATCGTGCCAATAAATCCAAATTTTCTTGAATCTACGTAATACAACTAGCGTTCACGATTCTCTCTTCCAACCACAAGATTAAAATTTCTCGTTTAGAATAGTTTACTAGATAAAAAAGCAAAATAGAAAAAGTATTTTTCTATTATGTCTTTTCTATCTAAAGAAAACTTTGGACTGAACTATTTTTTCATATAATAAATAGTTTACAAGCAATTTAGGTGGCACACTCGGCAGAATCGCCCTGCGTGTACAGATACGCATACGATAATTTGTTTCGCGAGAGAAACATAGATTCCGCGACAACGCATGGTTGTTTGAAAGTCTATCTTTTTGCCGGCAGCATTTTTCCAGCGAAATTGTTACGCGTCCGAAAGCCTCACTCGATTCCAGCCGGCACGGCACCATTAATTACGCAAACCCGTTCGACGGTCCAGTTCAAACAGAAATCGCGTCGTTCGCAATACCGCGCGGCCAAAGCATTAAAACGAAAATGCAAACTGAAGCAGATTACAGCCGGACGATTTATACCGTCGAGTTCCGCTCTTTTTTCGTGGGCACGGATTTTGAAAATTAACTTCGGGCAACGAGAGAGAACATATCCTGTTCCTCTTCGTGTTCTAATCTATATTGTACTAGATTTCCCCCGCCACGCGTTGCTGTGGCACAGTATTTTTTTAAAAGCATGTACGTATTGAACGTGTTTGTGATAATCTATTTCGTTCAATTCCATTTCGTTTTTCGCGTTCTTTGTAGTTCTCTCTCCCCTTCCCGCTCTCCTCACTCTCTTCCTCGCTCTATCTCGTTTTCTCTCTCTCTCTCTCTCTCTCTCTCTCTCTCTCTCTCTCTCTCGCACTCACCTACGTCGGG
>CM052289.1:4416936-4443940 GCA_028455765.1 Lasioglossum oenotherae
TGTTTGTGATAATCTATTTCGTTCAATTCCATTTCGTTTTTCGCGTTCTTTGTAGTTCTCTCTCCCCTTCCCGCTCTCCTCACTCTCTTCCTCGCTCTATCTCGTTTTCTCTCTCTCTCTCTCTCTCTCTCTCTCTCTCTCTCTCTCTCGCACTCACCTACGTCGGGAAGGAATTAGAGCAAACCGCATTCAAAAAAGTCGATTTGATCAAAAATTATAAGCAGAAACGTGCCCAAAAGAGGCAGAAAAAGTCATATTTAGCCTGTTTGTGACGGAATCAATTGCGAACGGCAAGACGCAGAAAACTGCGGTTTGAACCGTTGGACGCTGCGTTTCTTCGGGAAGGTATTACAGCAAACCGCACTCGAAGAAGTGCATTTGATCAAAAGTTGTAATCAGAAACGTGCCCAAAGGAGAGCGAAAATATTGACTTGTTTCACTAATGACGTCACAATTTTTGAACCAATAGACTTTTTTGAATGCGGTTTGTTCCCAAACCTTCCCGAAGAAACGCCGCGTCTAATGGTTCAAGCCCCAGCTTTCTACGTTGAGCCGTTCTCAAGTGATGCCGTTACAAACATACAGACAGACACAATTTTATTATATATAGAGATAGAGATAGAGATTATATTACTTATATAAAAGATTCTTCGTTCTCAAATACCTATGTATACCAATTTTCATAGCGATAGGTTTCAACGGTATATAAGTTGATGTATCGCAGCGCCATCTACAGCGGCGAGTTACAACAAATTGAATAGCGTATAAACCTTCTCCATGAAAAAATACATATATGTGCCAAATTTCATGTTGATCGGTCAAACAGTTTCGCAGTCTATTAATCATATATATACAAACATCCATTTTTATATACTAAGATAAGATACTCATAGCTAGACTGCGGATGTGTATGCAATTGTCAATTTTTGTAGGCACATTTTAAGGAAGCGGAGTCATGCGAAATATTATTTTCAGTGGTAGTAGTCTTTGTAGATCTGAAATAAATAAATATCGTACTAAATTCTGTGAAATTTCATTTTATAGCAATTTTTGAACATTTTTTCAAGCCATAAATGCATAAAGATCCGCAGTCTACTCATAGCTTTTGAACCACTAATCTACTAAGGTGGAAACTCGGATTTTTGATATTCAAAGAAAGGTAAAAATGTCTGGTCATTATTGCAAGCTGAAACATTTTAGTGCCAAATCTGAACAAATAATTCCATCAGCCATAAAGCGCGTAAAATCTTCTGGTTCCGAGAACGTTGTTAAATTTAGTAACACGTGCAATAGTCCTGTTGAATATCTCGGATCGATTTTCCACTTTCTGTGATCACGCAGTCCGATTACGTTAGCGCCATTATCCGTCCCGGAAGAAGGCGGTTCAGTTCCGATGGGATTCCGCAAGCTACTCTGGATCCTCGAATGCATCGGAGGGATTAATGCCGGACAGTTCCGAAACATACGATGTGCGAACTACGCTGAATATTCATAATTCATCGGGCTACCCCTCACCTGGCTCGTCCACATAATGCTGGGGTAGTGCTGCGTGCTACCTCCGTCGTATGAATTATTTATGGGCCGAATTATAGCGCGGCACTCTGGCCGCCGTCAAATGACAAAATTCTTAATTGCAGATCACGGAAGCCGCGGACAGTTTTATGCGCGTTAATTGTACACCGATTACGCTCTTATTTATTATCGCGCCGGGCATTCAACGTCGGGATGACGAATAACTATATACATTTTTAAGTTAATACATACAGTAAGGAGCATAACTGATTCAACACACTTTAAATCAGAATAACTTTTTCATGAATGGACCAAACGACTTCAATCTCTCTGTAAGGCTAGAAGAATTAGTTTAGTAAATGACGTCTAAAAAATATTTTGAAGAAATGCATTTGGTAGGAATTGCAAAAAAAAAAGAATAGTAAAAATTGATTTTCACTACTTTTTTAGCTGGCCCAATAACGAAAATTTCAATGATGTGTTTGGTCAACTCGTATAAATTATATACGCTCCGAGAATTTCACTGAAATTGGTTAATTGATTTACGAGTTATAAACGATCAAAAGTGGTTTCTACCGAGACTCTTGAAAAATTGCAATTTTTACCACTTTTGATCGTTTGTAGCTCGTTAACCAATTTTACCAATTTCAATAAAATTTTCGCAGTATTTTTTAGATGTCATTTACTAAACTAATTCTTCTAGCCTTACAGAGAAATTGAAGTCGTTTGGTCCATTCATGAAAAAGTTATTCTGATTTAAAGTGTGTTGAATCAGTTATGCTCGTTAGTGTACTTATAAAACAGCCACAGTTGGTTAAGCTGTCAAAAGACTTTGAAGCGATCTCCTGTAAAAGTGTTTTTATATTTGTGACGTTTTCCCTGTGCATGAGCGATGTGACTGTAAGAGCTCTAATGATGAAAAATAGCTAATAATAAAGCAGCTTTCCAATCCATGAAAACGTTGGAATCGCAATTTTCAGCGACCACACAAAATCCACTCGTTACTAGTCGAAATCGCGAAAAACGCGATGCATTCGTCGATTGAACGCGTAGATACGGTTGCGTGCGGTTTTGGTTGTGACCTATTTCCTCTTGTAATTCGTGGAAAACAATGCGAATGCCACGGGTCCGCGTTTCGGATTAACGAACAGGCTGATTAGAAGCGTGCTTTCCACCCCCGTCGACGGCACCCGCGTCCGCGCCCGCTTTCTGGGGTAATTCTCACCAGCGATTGTATACGTCACACGTATACGTACACGTATATGGCCTGTGACGCGCCGCATGCCGCATTCCGCATCGTCTGCATCGCACGTATGCACCGCTGCTACACGGATGCACAGGCGCCGCAGGAGCCGCAAATGTGTTCCGCCACCCCTTGCACTCGCTCCGTGCAAGGATCACCGGGCAATAACACCCCATCGGTGCAACGACACCGTAATAAATATCAATTAGATTAATAATCACGCGCCGCGCACATTCGAAACCGTGGTAATTCAATAGCTTAAGAAGCATTAAAATGAAATGTTTAAATATAAATAAATTTTTTAAAAACACCACGTTCTTAAAATGGACTAAAACGTATAAAATACATTTTCCTAGCCCCTACAGACTCCTAACCACGTACAGATAATCCTGAAAATTTGTGATTGTGAATTTTGAACAGCTACGCAAATACTTGTAAGATTTAAAACGAGAAACGTGGGGCGCATACAATAGATAATTGCACAGAACTGGTAAATATTTAATTGTTATTTCTCCGAAACGGATAGACTTTTTAAACAATTTTTTTTTGAATAATGCATTGTCATCCAGTTCTGAGCTATGTTTAAAATTTCAAGCCTCTAGCTCATCGGGAAGTTAGTTTAAAATCAATTGCAAAATTTGCCACCGATCAGACAGACAGACAGACAGACAAACAAACAAACAAGAAAGCGAGCTAATAAAAACGTGGTAATAAAATGGGATTCCTTGAGCACCCCGCAGAACTTTAAAAAATTTATATGATTTAATTCTAAAAAATCAATGTATCCCACGTGTATTTGTGTATGTTTTGTAACTCGTAGGACAGGTCCTGGAGTCTTTTTGTGCGGTAAGATTATTTCGGTACATTCCTGTCAATTTTGGAGTAATAGTAATTTTTCTCGGCGCTATGGTTCGATCAGTTTTCTACATTAAATAATAGTTATTATATAACCGAACCACAGCGCCGAGATAAATTACTATTACTCCAAAATTAAGGATTGACGATCGATATCTAACTCTTCTTTATCAATTCCTGTCAATGTAACTGCCTCAGGGCTCTGGCCGCTCTGCTACCCAATAGTAGATACGCTACTGTCGCGCAGGCGCGAGAAAATTTGGGCACAACCGAAGCACTGGTCCGATTTATAGCGATTGATAAAGAATGTAATTTATAATTAGACTGCGGATCTCTTTGTGCAAAATAAAAATTGTCTGCATCGATTTCAAGGAATAGAAACCAAATAGACTGCTATTTCCTCCCTTAATAATTTTAATTGATAATAAATCATATATTGGCATCTTCAAGTTTCAAAATTTTCTTACAACTTTGAATTTCATCTACTCAATTTTCTTATAAATGCATACAGATCCGCAGTCTATTTATAATGAATATCTTAGCATGTATCATGTTATTTTATAGGATTGCGCATTTTATAGTTCGGGTTCGATAATTTACGCAGTTGTATTGCTTCATGGCTCGTGACGGTAGTATTTAATAAATAATGTCGTGATAATTACGAGATTAATGTAGCGTTCCTCAGGGTGCCTCCGTTCCGGGTAATTAACTGCTACGAACGGGAGTACTTGGCGTTTTACGACCGCTGTGTCAATCTATAAGTTAATCCTACTGTTCGACGTTAACTTTCGATGGGAGTTGTTCAAACTCGCTTTTATGTACAATCATCCGTACATTAATTGACGTCTCATTTCTTAAGTCAGTTTTTAATTCAACCTGCGAGCTCCTTTACTGAAATTAATGGTCACGCTTGATAATTTACGTTAGAGAGTAAGGATCGCCATAACGGAGGTCGAAGGTGAGCTACGAGTGACCATCGACCATTAGAAGGTGACCGTAATCGAGGGTATCGGGTATTCGATCGGGGTTCGCGCTCGCAGCCAGTGCAGCTTGCAATTGCAGCTCGTTATCGAACTGCACACGTCCGACAGCCGTGAAACAGGCCTCGTAAAAAATAGCAGTTAGCAACGAATTACGAGATAAAGCCTGGTCACGGAATCGTGGACAGCCTTTCAATTTTCATCCGCGAATTTATCCCGCTGCGATGCCATGACGTGCTATTCCTTGAAAGTGACCAATGAACGTTCAATGTATTGAGATCCAATGTTTGCCCATAATTATGAAAGTGGTCTAAGTGAAAATTGAAAAAAAAAAATCAATTTTTGTAGACAAATTTTAAGAAAGTGGAACGAGATAAAATCCTATTTTCAATTGGGACAGCCTTTGTAGATCTAAAACAAATAAAGATTGCACAAAATTCTATCGAATTTTATATTCCAGCCTTCTTTGACAACTTTCATTATCTTTAAAAAGATAGGCGCGACATTCATTGTGAGACTTCGTTTAAAATCTCCACGACGAGTGTGACTCGCTAAAATACACTGAGAAAAAAATCCTGTCGGGGCAAAAAAAATATATGTTGATGCAATAAGATGTGCTATCGAATAGTGCCAATATCATATGAACTTATTTTAATATTTGACGCTATTGAATTTCAATAATAATAATTTGCTTTATTTCAGCCTTACAGCTAAGAAATGTGACTTGGTTTACAATGACCTATCTGTACAAAACTATCTTATTTCACCCATTCGATCCATACCTTCTCTCATTCATTTCTATGTCACACACATTCCTACCCTATCCTACTCTTTTAGTATCCTAATTAACACTAACCTACTTACTTCCTTACTTATTGCCTCCCATTCCCTATTCCCTAACTTTTTCATTTTTGGTTTAATATTGAATTTCAATAGCAAAACTCATTTCCGCCAATCATATAAGCCAATAGCTTGACCATCAATGTTTTCAAAAAAATAAGATATGTCCACAAACCAATTCCAGTATAAATCAATACATTCCTCAAATTTTTTTAACAACATATCCGATTGAAGGAAAAAAAGAAATATTACGAATAATAATATACGGTATTGAATCAAATACTATTTTCAATCATTTCATGATAGACAATTCAAATACATCACGATTTGCTTCTAAATTTCATACTATTGAAAAGAATACATTGATATTCATCGAAGTAAAAAAAATTACAATAACACGCGTGTTATTGAAGTAACAACTTTTCTTTCTCAGTATACGGCCAGGGGTTAAGGAACCTGCAAAAGCAGGATTTTTCGAAAACGAAAAATCAGAATACTCTGTTGGGACGTTAACGTTGCGAAAGATCCGCGCGGCAGAGATTCGCCGGTGAAATTAGTTCGAAAATGCCGGGCCAGTGCGCGGGAACGTTGGTTGATATTTTATCATGGACGTCTCAAACTGCAGCGACGGGATTCGCGCGCTCGTGAACTATCACGGGGGACGATAAATTCAATGCTGGGCTCGCGATGCGTGTTAATTCGTTACAGTGGCGAGCAACGGGCTCCGCTTCCCGAAAACGCGACTGATTTATCGGCCAAATAATTCGCTTGGTCCCCCGTTCTCATACAGTAACGCTTCATTAATAATTTCTCACGAGCAACGTGATATATACCATTCGCGGGGAGAATCTGGGGCCCCACGGGGCCCGACGAAATTGGATCAGCGCGGCAGATAGCCCGGGACAAAGACCCGGTGCAATCTCGGCGTCGCGATCGTTCAATGAGAGTAAGTAATTAATGGCCCCGCCTGCATCGTAATGATAAGACAAAGGAACCAAACGGAAGAGAAAGGATCGGTAACTTCCGATAAAACGAGAGTACTCGGCCCTGCAAATATTTATAAACACGAGCACATTCTCTGTATTATGTTTTTCATACTTTCCAGAAACCACTGGATCCATATGCAATCAGTGGAAAAAATCAGAGTCACCTGTACAAATTGCTGACCATTATTACTAGATAAGAGTAAATATGCTCACAGCGCACAGTTTCGATCAGAGAAAACTCTTACTCTTATCAAATATTTACGATCGTGAAACAACAAATTAATAATCATTATTACTAGACTGCGGATCTTTACGCAATTATGGCTTTTAAACATTTTCAGTCAATGCTAGAGCATAAAATTCGACGGAGTTTAGTACGATTTTAATTTATTTCTGATCTGAAGAGACTTCTACAACAGGAAATGAGATTTGATTTGATACGATTTTCTTGAAATTCGTCTAAAAAAATTGCAAATTACATGAACATCCGCAATCTAATCACTACACATTTAAGTATTATACATTGTATGAATTATGTCGAATTTCATATCCATAAAACGAAAAATAAGTCAGCCGTGTTCCGAAAAAGTTCCACTCGAATAGAATTCCGACTGGGCCCCGTATGTTAAATTCTCCGGTAAGTGTACTACCCAATTTTTTCGAGGTGATTGTTCTGATCAAACGAGTGGTCAGCAACTGTCCGTTTTGGCAAGGATTTTCCTGGCGCAGCGTTCAACAAGCAACAGAAGGCGGACATCTGTATCGATGTGCTCGTGACGCGAATGCTTCCGCGGATACGACGCGGAAGGATCTTCTTTCTTCTTATTTCTCTTCTTCCTGGCAAGGAATCCTTTCGCCAAGAAATTCATAGATACCGAGTTTAGAAACTTTCACTAGGGGAATCGGCGATCGGCTGGCAGCAGCTGGAACTTTTAATAAAGCGATCGCAAATCTCTCGCACGCCGATGGAACGAGGCAAGAAGGGAGAAGTGACCCCCTCTCAACGCAACTTTCTCTTTCACCCGATCCACCCTTCAACCTCCGACCGCGTTCCCTTCGATTATACGCCCCGTAGAGGTATTTGTTCGAATAGTTCGGCGAACTATTGACTTTGATAATAATGTTAGGGCTTAAGGAGGAAGTTCGAAATATGTCGGTGAAGTTGAAGGGGTCGCTGATCGATAAAGAGCTGCACGTACCCCCATCCACCCCCTCGCCACTTTTAATTTTACAGTGTCTTCGCGATCCTCTTCGACGACCCGGACCACAGTAAAAAATGATTTGCCTCGTATCTGTATTTAATGCATTTACATCAATGTAACACTTAGAAATTGCTGTGCCATTATTCAAAATATTGTTTGCATTACTAACCCCTTGCCGTATCATTTTCCTTGCAGTTACAGCGATTAAAACGTCCTCATTCCCAAAAATGTCGTCGGAGAGAAAAGAAAATGTATATTATTTGTATGGCTACATTTATTTTACAAGAGAATAAAATTTTATTTTATTTAAAAAGAAATTCATATTTATTCGACTTTGCTTAAAATCTTCATGTCGAGTGTGGCTCGTCAAAATACAGCAAGGGATTAATATTATACCTAGACTGTGGAACTTTATGGAAAATAAAAATCGTTTAAAAATCGTTTCATTCTTTAATGACGTCCATAAGCTGTAACTAATAAATTGATGTTCTCAAATTTTATTAAATCTGTCCACTGTTTTAGATTGCAACTACCGATTTCTGTGATAAATGCCCGCAGTCCAGTCCATAACAAGTGGAAACGTGTTTACAGAAATCACGCAAGAAAATTGCATGGAACGGGGTGGCCGTTCGACTCCGGGGACAACGCAAATATTTTTTCGCGTCAGTGTGTATGAAGATCGATGGTCCTGCTAAAACGATGATTACAGCAATCAACAGCAATCGTTCCGATCTGCTCCTCGAACGATCCGAGACGGTGGAGCGCGTGCTCCTCGAAAGCCCGTGACAAATTGGAGCCAGGGTTGAAGATTAATCGGGAAAAGTACTGCGTCCGATGCTCCTCATTCGTTCCAGTGCACGAAATTCGTTCCGTCGAAAATCATCCTGCTTGGTCGACAATAACAGACCCCGAGACTCGTCCTCTAACTGTAACGCGCCACCTTTTCTCCTCTCTCTCTCTCTCTCTCTCTCTCTCTCTCTCTCTTTCTTCCCTTCCTTTCTCTTACTATCCCGTGGCTCGTGACGCAAACAGCCCGTACCGTGATTCCATTGTATTTTGTATCCCTTCGTGGCACGGGGTCACAGACAAAAAATCTCTGCGGGAGGGAAGGAAGGGTGGCTCAATGCACACATTGTCAAGCAATTTATCCCGCATTCAGGTTGCGACCGATACGTAGAATCCTTTCCTGGGGCGTGTCCAGGGCTCGCGTCCTGGAATGGCTTTTTATTACGGTGTTTAATTCGCTATGGTTTCCTCGTTTGCTAGTGTGGTCTCGTGATTCCGCTCAGCCGGATAAGCAGAGGGTGATTCGGCGCTTCGACCGCTCGCATTATGCTCGCTTTTCAACGAAATTCATTCTATCAGTCGTGTAAATAGTTACGATTAGACTGCGGATCTTTATGCTAAATCAAAATGTTTTCCATTGATCGTCGGAAGCAGGCATAACGTAAAAACTGATTTCATCCCTTAACGCTTTTGTCGCATTAGGAGCAACATTACAACATTCTTCAGTGTTTTAAATCTTTTACTGTTTTATGTAACATCCTGTATAGCGACAACGTTCCCGTTCTGGCAATCAGAAAACAAATTTGACTTTCTGATTCGCTTCTAAGAAGATCTCAGAAAGATTTCTTTCTTTTTTATGTTAGTAATTTTGATCTCCATCGAGATGCCAGGGTGCTTCCGCATAGAAGAAAGTTCTAGTGAACTCTGCTTATTTTCTTAAAATTCGCATAAAAATAAATTTTTTAAAAACACCACGTTTTTAAAATGGACTAAAAAGTATAAAATAATTTTTCCTAGCCCCCTACAGACTCCTAACCACGTACAGATAATCCTGAAAATTTGTGATTGTGAATTTTTAACAGCTACGCAAATACTTGTAAGATTTAAAACGAGAAACGTGAGGCGCATACAATAGATAATTGCACAGAACAGGTAAATATTTAATTGTTATTTCTCCGAAACGGATAGACCTTTTAAAAAATTTTTTTTTGAATAATGTCATCCAGTTCTGAGCTATGTTTAAAATTTCAAGCCTCTAGCTCATCGGGAAGTTAGTTTAAAATCAATTGCAAAATTTGCCACCGAATAGACAGACAGACAAACAAACAAACAAGAAAGCAAGCTAATAAAAACGTGGTAAAAAAAATAGAGAACTGCATAGGGCAAAGTCACAAAGCTGTGCCACGGTGCCTTCAGGTTGCGCATTATGATCTGCTTGCCACCATGTCGAGTTGAAACAAGTATGCGACGAGGTGAAAGACGTTGGCGCATTGGTGACTGCAAAGCTCGAATGCAAGATAGTGCTAATCGAATATTCCTCGGGTCCCGCAGTTAGTTAAGCTCCGCATCCTTTGAGGATTATGTTCGAAGCAATTGGCTTAAAAATCGCAAGCTCTCTGCGACACACCTGAAGGGGTCAATCCGATCGATCCGTCGCGTCGATTACAATTTATGAAATTATTCTTCACCGCGTGCCTCACGATGTTTCACAACAGAGTCGAGCGAATGATTAAGTGCAGCAGTTGCCGATTAAACGATCTAATCATCATAGAATTTCTCTGTTCCGAGTGCTGCAGATCGTTGGAGGATCGAATGAGAAGTTCATCGAAAAGTAGAATATCGAATTTTCAAGCAGCATGGCTGCTTTGAACGGCAAAATCCAATCGGGTTTATTAGCGTAACTCGTCGCTGAGGAGCTTCCGTTCGCTAATTACTGCGTTAAGTCCATTGTACCAGGTCCACGGTAATTTTATCGCTGCTCCCGGGAAACTTTGCACCATACGGTGGCGACAGGACTGCACACCAGTTTCCCCGGGAAACGCGTTTCGAGGACTCTTTGTTTCATTATCGATAACTCCTCCGTAAAGCAACTAGAACGTCGAGCAATTTTTCATCGTTTCGGAACGGAACTTTCTACTCTCCCGTAAGAAGTCGCATAAATTCCTCATCTTTTCACAAATATGCATTTTTCAAAACGATGTTCTGCATCTACTGTGCGAAGCAGGAATAAAATAAAAATTCATTTCATCCCTTAATGACTTCGTTGCCTTAAAAACTATTTTCATATTTTGTATTTCAGCTAACCATTCTCCTTATGAACGCGTAAAAAATAGCTTCAATTTTAACTGAATAAATCAATTTAATCTTAAAATCGAGGCTGAAACTTAGCTTGACCCCATCCCTAATTACATCTACACATTTTTGTCATAAATGCATCAAATCGAGAGTTAGAATTGGGGATGACAGACCATGCGACTCTCTTAATTCATGTTTATCCGTTTCCGATAAAAAAAATAGGTGTAATTTAAAACAGTGAATAAATTAGAAGAATTTAAATATAATATTATATTATTTTGAAATAGAAACAATAAATTTCTTTTTCGCTTCAGGTTGTTGCAAATCAGGTAGAACATTTTTATTTTCCATAAAGATCCGCTGTTTGTATATGTATAACAAAACGTGGTTTACTAAAAATAGCTTCAATTTTAACTGAATAAATCAATTTAATCTTAAAATCGAGGCTGAAACTTGGCTTGATCCCATCCCTAATTACATCTACTCATTTTTGTCATAAATGCATCAAATCGAGAGTTAGAATTGGGGATGACAGATCACGCGACTCTCTTAATTCATGTTTATCCGTTTCCGACAAAAAAATAGGTGTAATTTAAAACAGTAAATAAATTAGAAGAATTTCAATATAATATTATATTATTTTGAAATAGAAACAATAAATTTCTCTTTAACTTCAAGTTGTTGCAAATCAGGTAGAACATTTTTATTTTCCATAAAGATCCGCTGTTTGTATATGTACAACAAAACGTGGTTTACTAA
Organism: Lasioglossum oenotherae; assembly: GCA_028455765.1. Taxonomy (NCBI): domain Eukaryota; kingdom Metazoa; phylum Arthropoda; class Insecta; order Hymenoptera; family Halictidae; genus Lasioglossum; species Lasioglossum oenotherae. The sequence continues at coordinate 4,428,395 of CM052289.1, forward strand.
AAATAGCTTCAATTTTAACTGAATAAATCAATTTAATCTTAAAATCGAGGCTGAAACTTGGCTTGATCCCATCCCTAATTACATCTACTCATTCTTGTCATAAATGCATCAAATCGAGAGTTAGAATTGGGGATGACAGACCACGCGACTCTCTTAATTCATGTTTATCCGTGTCCGAATTTCCGCGCGCCGCGTGCAAAGGGTCGAATCTCGAGACTGATTTCCCCATTTCAGCTGGCGGGTTTTGGTGGGTTGAAGGGTCTGATCGAAGACGGGGTGAATTCGTCGTCGTTTGGACGTCGGCGTTCCGCGCCGACAGACGCGATCGTAGGATGGGGCGAGAGGGAGCAGAACGTTGCGCAGGGGGTTTCCGTGCGCGATGCCACAGCCAACCGACTGGTAGCTATCTAGGGGGCTGTTTTCTCCCTCTCAGTTGGCCGCGATTCAGCTCCGGGTGTATGTCCCGCTCGTCGCGGGCTTAGACCGACCGACGCGCGAAACAACGGGAACAGCCAGCGAGAGATTCGGCACGTTTACCTCGCTCGAACCAGCCCAACGGGATTGTCGCACTAACTATAGGGTTCACGCGTGTTTAACACTTCTGTGTTCGAGGTCCCTCGACGACACTAAACCGTACAGCAACCGGACGAGGGCCTGGGACCGGGTGACGATCGATTAAGTGGCGAAGAAGATCGAAACCGGGCCAGCTTTTCTACGATAATAGACGACGATCGACGCGTGAATCGTGATGCTGGAATTAATCGTGATGTGGTTCGAGTTGGAGTAAAGAAACCCGGGATTTCTCCGGGCAGACTCCTCGAGCACGCTTGATCCGCGATCGGCGACGATTCATTAAGCGACTCGAGTGGGCAAAAATTGTATCAGCTTGGAAGAACGCAGGCTGTTTCCGGGTGACGCCGCGCCGCCAGGAAGATTGATTGCGTTAAAGTGGAACTGGTGCACCGATCCTCCTCGTTCCCGTCCCGATCGGGCTGCGTTTCCCCCAGTCCGCGAATCAATTCTCTGCGCGACACCGCTGTGTGCCGGTCGAGCGAGTAACAATTATCTCTCTCGGTGTCCCGAGAGGGATGGAATCCCGCAGGATCTCTGCCGGTCGTGAGGGGTGGATCAGCAGATAACGGGTGCCCCAAGGAGCTTTCTCTTCCGGTGACCCTGCGGTTGGGAAAAAATCGATGGAAACCAGTTCCCTTTCTCTTCGTCAGCTGCGGGACCCAGTTGCTTGTTACGAAAAGCTCTTCGAGTTCTCCCGGACGCGAAATAACGAACCGCGGGATCCTCGATCTAGCTCTCGGTGTTTTTAATGTACCACCTTCCTAGAGAAGGCTAGGACGAGTCTTCGTAACGCGTCCGTAGCGAACAATCGATCGCAGGTTCGACAATAATTGGTGAAGCCGATGCGGCAGTCTCCTCAGCATCTAAACTGCTGCATCCTCCGGCTGGTAATGCACTGTGAAACGGATTGTCTCGAAGCATGAAAGGCACGCGTGACTCCTGAGCAAACCAGGTCGATGTTCCAGCTGCTCGGAACTAATTAATACTCGCTAGACGCTGGCGTTCCGCGAGGAATGATCGGTGTCCCGTCATCGACTCGCGGTCAAGGAAGCTCCCTTTCGATACCGGAAGCGCTTGAGCCGCTAACTTGTCTCTTCGACGTCCACGGAGGCTCGCATCGGGGAACGAAGCTAGCCCTAGGATCAAACAATCTGGTTTTGGGAAGGACACAGCTTTTCCGCCACAGGAAATGCACATTGATCGAATCGTTTCTAGCAACTAACAGGATCTCCGCGTTTTTATACGTTCTTTACGGTGTTTACGGATCAGATTTCGTTCGCGGTGGCAACGGACAAGCCCGCTGATAAGCGAGAAACTTCTTGTTCGTCCGCGGATCAGTGTTACTTTTGCCGGAAGCAGATAAATACAGCGGGAAACGATGTTCCTCGAGGAAAGGAAGAACGGTTAACACGAGCTGACAATACAGAGAGCAGAGAGCTAGGCGGTCGTCGCCGTCCGTGACGGAACGTGTGTCGAACATGCATGGTTTTAGTAGGTCACCTCGGGGGGGAAAAGAAAGTTCATAACTCCGGAATTTGAGGAAGCTCTGCATCAGCGAGTGCGCCGGACGGAAGACGTACGTAAACAACATTTTGGAAATTCATTCGTTTGCAGCAGCGGCGGGAACGTCGAAGATGCGGATGGAAGAAGATCATTTAACGGAGGAACGCTCTCAAACGCTCCAACAATAACTATTACGATAATATCGGAAGATCGACGATGAATCGCGACAAGGTTTATAGAAGACGCTTTCACCTTCGTGATCCGATTGGAGAATAAATATTAAAAGAGGATGACTCTCGCTCGTTTTTCTGGAATTGTGGGATTCGATCGGATTAACAGTTTTCGAGGATCCAACCGGATAATAAAATCCTGATGGTGCCTCTCTTTTCGTATCTTTGTGATAAAGCATGTTCCACGACTAACGAAATGCTGGCGAATCGAGGATTATATTGGTTCGCGTACTCTCCCCGGCAAACGCAAAGCGAAATTGACTAGATCGACGACATACAATGGTCGGGAGACACGGTTTGTTTTGCGACTGAATGGAAAAATAAATCTCCCCGACGAGAGCGGACGATGAAGCGGCGATAAATCAGTTTGCGCATTCTGGTGAAAGTTCCGAGTGGAATTAAGTATTCCGCGCGACAATATAATTCTGGATTTCGAAACGCGGTGATGAACGATCGGTTTATACGAGTCCGAGTGCAATTCAGTTCTCGGTCGCATAATAAGATCCTTGAACAAGTGCTTTTCTGATGCGGAACGAAAAGATGAATAAATCGGTTCGGTGAAGGTTCGACGTAGAACTAGCAATCTTTGTGAAGCTAACTACAAATTTCTTTCGACAATAACATCTCGAGGATACCATATTTTGCAGCTAAATAAGGAAAATCGGCGATAAATCGGTTCATAAGTTCCCAGTGAAGATTCGAAGTGAGACTAACTAGTATTAAGTCGAATAAGTGGAATGGAGGAAGAAGTATTCCGAAAGGTAGTAGCTTGAGAGATCGGTGTTGAATCGGTTGGTAAGTTCCCAGTGGAGGGGGAAAGTGTGATCGAAAACTTGGTCGGCTAATAATATCCCGGGAGCATGCGGCATTGAACAAATGGAAAGATAAATGCTCGCGGAGAAGAACACGGTGAAAAACCGATAGTGAATTAATTCGCAGGTTCTCGGTGAAGGTTCAAAGTGCAATGGAATCGTTACGGCGTCACCTTCCGGGTGAACTCTGACGCGGATAGGGGGTGTGGGTGGTGTGCGTCTTGTCGAAACCGGGGCGAGGTGATTAATCGGCACTGCGGATACGTCGACGAGTCGATGCGGCCGGAAGCGACCGCTGATTCTCATCAGCTTCGAGCTCTTCCTTCTTCGCAGGAGCTTTCGATAAGGTTCGTCGAGAAGCAAGAGCTGTGGAATCGCGGACAGGGCTCGAACCGATCGAAGCGCACAAAAGTGCCCTCGATTCGGAAAAAGAATGGCTTGGACGAACGTATCCACCTTTTTACAGAGTTAACAACCGGCAGCTAGCTGGTCCGAAATCCAGGAATTACGCGGCCGATCGATACGATCGAAGCCGCAGTAGGTACGCAATTTTCCCTCGGCCATCGCGTACAAGCCGGTTCGGTACGATTCGGCCGAGTTTATCGCGCGATTTAATGGTGTACGAGAAGATTATTGATTCGCACGAACCCGGACCACGGTGACGGGACTACGGGAACCGTGGTAGAGAGCTCGTAGTCGTCTTCCAATGCCGAGAACCGAGGCACATCCTCTCGTTTCACGTTGCACGATCGATCGATGAATTTAATCTGCGCAAACACACGATGGCCCGGCGTTATCAACATCGGCCACGGATCTTTGTTTTCCTTCCTGCGCGCGAGAACCAGCGGCAGGGTCCTAATCTCGCCACGCAATTTTCATACGTTCCTCTCTCTCTCTATCTCTCTCTCTTTTCAATCCGCTTCGGTAGGTCGCGTCGTTTCGATTCTTCTCTGTGACTGTCAGGGATAGACTGCGGCTCTTTCTGCATTTATGGCGTATGGAAATTTTCAAAAAATATTGGAACACGAAATTCAATAGAATCTGGTACGATTTTTATTCACTTTCAGTCTTTCAGTTCAACATTAAGTTTCCTGGAAATGGAGGAAATTTATATACCGGGTATTTCACCTAACTTGACCACTTTAAATAACTTTGTTGTTTTTAAAGATACGTCAAATGTCCGAAACACAAAGTTGAATGGTAAAATGGGGCTCGCACGATACTAAAAGATGTTTGTTTTTATGTAATTTTTTCTAGAGATATGAAGGTCATCTTCATTTTTTCAAATGGAATGAGGTATTTTTTAATACATCAATCGATGCAGCTGGACATTCGTTATAAAAAAGTACTAGCCTATGTATGTCGAAAAGTTAGTAGTTCAGGAGATATTTCCAGTTAAATAACTCTAAAACACCATTACTGTCGTACTAATTGTAAGACGTTAGCGTTTACTTACTTGCGAATTCGATAAAGTTTGCTGCATTACGCTGTCGAGGAATGTCAGCCCCTAAATTGCGACTCTGTCCCCTAGCGAACGAATACGATTAGAATCAATTCAGATCAATTTGTGTCGTAAACTTATTTTTCAACGCAATTCTTTCTTAGTTTTGATTGCTTATTTATGAAACCTCCACTGGCACACGGGCGGCTCTTTTCCGGTTAAAATGATATCCCACACAATGCAGTTCGAACGATAATTGTTTGCCTAATCCGCGATATATGCAGTGGACTCTCGAGTATCCGAACCAGATCAGACACGACGTCTCCGAGACGATTTTAGAACGTGTTCCAGTGGGAGTTTTGCAACGTTCGAGGGTTTGAGTGAAAGGTGAAGAATGGCGCTGTGTGATAGAGGAGATCACGTTTAAAAAGTCAACAGAACCAGTTTACTTACTTGTGTAACGTCTTAGTACGTCAGTAATGATGTTTTAGAGTAACTAACTTTTCGACATACATATGTAGATTAGTACTTTTTTATAACAAATGTCCAGCTACATCGATTGAAAAAATACCTCATTCCGTTTAAAAAAATGAAGGTGACCTTCATATCTCTAAAAAGAATTACATAAATACAAAATTTCTTTTGTTTCAACTTTCAACAATTCAACATTCAACTTAGTCTTTGGGACATTTGACGTATCCTTAAAAACAACAAAGACATTTAAGGTGGTCAAGTTAGGTGAAATACCCTGTATACATATAAATGTAAAATATGAAATTTATATCTGTTGTATGCCTTCATGTTCTCTAATAGTAATTATACATTAACGGAACCAACATGGAATTTCATCTCAGTTTACAGGAAATTAATAACAGATTTATTAGACTCTGTTCAGAATCTTCATCACGAGTTTGACACGACATTGTAGGGCAAGGGGTTGATTTCATAGCGACCAAGGCTATTTCCACTAACAATAAGGTTCTACTTGATTCCACCTTCCTCAAATAATCGTTGTTGCTCGTCTTTGAAGGTGATTCTCGGAGCATGCTCTCGCGCATCGACTATATCACGACTCGCGTGGCTCGCCTCGATTATTCAGATTACTTCGGTCTTCTTGCGGGGGTGGCAGACTCGCGAGTTGTCAAGTCCCCCGACGATTCCCCGAACTTTCAGCAACTTTCGTGAGACAGACAACGAACTAATTTTAGTTGATCATGTATAATCGACCAACGAGAGAGTTCGCGACCTCTCCTCCACCTCCCCGGTTACGTCTTCACCACGCCTCCCCGGGCTCGTGTACCGACGCGGCACGCCAGTTTGCGACTGACAGTTAAATTGTTTAACAATTACGTGCGGTAGCAAATGACTATCATCTGTCCGAGCTGTTAATCGAACCCTCGATCGATTCTGACCCGAGCATCGCCTGTCGAAAGTGTGATCAATTTCATGTTGAGATCTGAGAGAAAACTTCGAATCATTATAGTTCAAAATGGCCACGCGGTTTATCCTGGTATCTTGAAACAGACTGTGGCGAGAATCACTTTGTTATAGCGAGGCGATGCTTCCTGCACGGTTTAATTTACATCTGTTAACATAAATAAATAGATAATTTCGTCTCTTTCTCCATTTCACAAGCATTGTTGCATCGTTCCTCTTTCTTTTCGCGGGAGATCTCGTCGGCGTTTAAAGGGCCGGGCCCAGAATTTCCTTAGCGATGAACAATAATTGGAATTAATCACTGGCGTAGATACAACTGATTTAATGCGCGGTTTAATCTAGGCGCTGACACGCTCAGCGTGCGTTCGCGATGAGTTACGGCAATTCACGCGCAAGACAGGATCCATTTACAACGGAGACATTTACGGATTAGCGATACACGGGGTGTGCACGCTGGTATCGGGGGAGCGTCCCTTATAAATCGTCGAACTAGAAAATATATCGAACATATTTCTCTCGATTTCGTTCGATCGATGAACGAACTTCAATCCCGCTTCGAGATTTATAGATATGTCCGGAGAACATCCTTCTTCTCCTCCAGTCAACACGCTTGGAACGATTCGGACAGGACACCCGGTAGACAGGGAAATTCGCGCGCGTTACGTGTCTATTCCCTTTAAAAGAGCCGCGGGCTCGTGCGAGCAGATGCGAGAGCGAAGAGGCAATAACATGTGATAATTCACACGCAGAAAGTTTAACAGAAATATCTCTGTCTTGTAACAAGTTACATCGTGTCGTGATTATGGTACCTCACCACCTAAAATTGGTTTGTCGACCTACAAAAATGACAGGTACACACCCGACCATAAGTGTCCGGACACTATAAAATTCATATAGAGCAACTTGCACAATTGAAAAAATGCAGACGATAAAAATACAAATATTCTGAATATTCTTAAAATGGAGATATGCATCGAATAAAATATTTTGTTGTGAAAGTTGTACGCATACCTTAAGAATGTTCTGGAGATATGTAAAAACGCAACAAAATTTTTGAAAATTTAACGAGATATAATCCTTACTAAATTAATGCAATTACCAAAGTTTGGGTTCGATTCACTGCACCGTTTAAGAATTATAGCAACTTAAAGTTTGCACATTTTAACACGTCTTCTTATGGAGAATTCATAAAATTCCACTTCAAACCCTATTTAAACCTTGAAAAAACGCAACTAGAAAATTCAGTTTTTTTTTTATATGTAGTAAAAATTAATGTAATTAATTATATTCGAAATTTATTAGGATTCACTAAACAGTTACAGAGCAAAAAAATTATAAGTTGTTACAAAACGTCAAATTTGTTTTTTACAGAGGGTATAGTATTCGCAAAAGTTTAATGCAAAATATACTCATGAATGGTTTTCATTGCCATGTATTGATGGATTTCAAATTTCTTGTACTTTTGTCTCCCATTGTACCTCCAGAACATCCTTGAAATAAATAGGATTATTTACTATGTACACACACTATTGAAGATATTAACGTTACTCAGCTCTGATCGATGATTGGGTTAAACAAGTAACGTGTTAAAAAATGCTTATCTTTCTCGAAAAAATGAAATGCACTAGAGACAAGATGTTACCATTATTTTGTGCAGCCTCTGTAGATCCTGATGGAGCAGAGAATGTATCCGTGCGCGAGCGAACATAAATTCCCTGTTCCGACCACTGTGTCGATTCCTGCGATTCTCGGCGCGGGGGAGTATCTAGGTTTCAACGGACCGCAAAAAATGTACGAACGATAAGGAGGCCGCCGCGCCGCGCCGGGTCGGGACCAAAACCGCGCGTCGTTCGTTCTGCGTCGGTTTAGGGCGGGTCAAGATCATCGTGTCGCGGTCAGAAAATTTCTCGGTGCAACCCCAATGACACACTTTCCGCCAGCCGCGCGGGCTGTGTCAACCCTCGACTCTCTGGCAATGACGCCTGATCGATACTGGATCAATTATCATCACCTGTGCCGAGCATTTTTCTGAAAATTTTCGAAACCCTTAGTGCCATTGTTAACCCTGTACCATTATTCAAAATATTAACCCTGTACCATTATAATACGACAAATTTTTGTAAAAATTGAAAAACTGAATTCATTCAGATTTCTGGCAAATGTTCGTAACAACGTGTGTGCTTGTGAATGAGGAAACTTATTTCATAATTTCTAACGGAAGCATCTTGGAAACCTGAATAACCGTAGAACAAAAATATGCAACCTCTCGTGACACGGTTACACAGTGGTCCAAACGGCCGATTTAGGAGTGCAAAAGTCAAAAAACCAAACATGGAGTAAGTAGGCATTTAATACTGTTTGATACGTCAACACACATGTCTGTAGAATTTAAAATTGACACTTTTAATTCTCAAATCAATTATTATTAAGCGTGGCAAAAGTTGAACGTAACAATGTGAAAAATAGCATCGAAATAAAGAACAGCCTTTTTACCTATAATTTTTTGTTTAGAACGTTAATATTGATTCCCAATTATAATAGCCGTGTTCAGAAGCATTTGGAAGATATGAAAATAAAATTAAGCAATTTTTCGGAAATGTTTAAATTATGTTTCTCAAGAAAGTATTAAAAAATTTTCTTTTAAGTTTGTTGTAGGACATACTTATGATATTCGCCCGTATTTGCGTTAATTTTTGCATGAATATTAGGAATGGAATATATAGTTTATGCCTTCATCGGTGTCAAGGACACATCTGCTACTCGTAGTTCCCGTTTAAAATTAATATAAAAATTAATTATAAAAACTTCTATTAATTTTTAACATAACTTTAAAATTAAATTTATATAAATACTTCACTTAGGTAATAATTGTTTTAGTAATAATTATAATGCTTATTATTTGATTTAAATATTGTTTTCTTTTTATTTTTATTATTATTGTTTTTGTTGTAGATTTCATTTCTGGAAATTATACTTTAGTAAAAATAAGAATTGTATACAAGTTTCTCTTTCCTATAATTGCAAATTGAAACTGGCATTCTAAATGGAAATACGTTGCTTCCTCTGCGTTATTTTAAGAAATAAACTTACGGAGCTCTATTAGCCTTCTTTATACTTACTTAATGTGTACACATAGAACACATGTAATACAGAATGATCGATTATTAGTAGCGTTTAGACTTATGCACTCCTAAATCCGCCGTTTGGAGCACTGTGGGTTAGTGTGAAAGTCCAGCGGAGGTAGTATGAGCAGGACGATCGTGCACCGGATTCCAAGGCGAATTGAAAACAAGATGGTTGCCGGAGGCGGAAACAGCAGATTCCGTAAGCGAGCGACACGGAAGTCGATACTCGGGCGGAAAACGGTTGCAGTTTGCGTTGTTTAGGAATTGCATAAAACTGACAAGCATTAGCATCGATCAGGAAGCAATTTCTGACGCGCCCAGCAGATTTTTCACGCGTACGAACGCCGCGCCTTGCAACGGCGAATAAACCGCCGTGTTATAGGTTCATTAAGCCCGTTTCCTGAATGTCGAAGCGTTCGCTTTTCGCGTGAATAGCCTTTAATTACAAATTTCTCGTTGTTCGTGGAATTCCAACCGGGCCAAAGAGTCAAAGACACAGCTCCACGGGTTCCCGCAAACATCCGCGCCTCATAATTAACTTCGATCGATTTTCCCCTATCAGTTGATTCAGAAATTCTCCATCCATTATTACGATTAGTCGTTCTCCTTTCTTTCTTTTTTTGATCTCGGAGTTTCTTCTTTATTCGGAGAGGATCGACTTTGTTATTTTTACACTGGTTCTGTTAATAACCACTGTTGATAGCTCTGTGCTACGTGTTTTAATGGGCCACCGCTATTTGGCAAGCCTACGGCGAAATTACGCTAAAAAGTTCCTTCGGGCTTTCTCCGAGCTGGTTTATCTAGGTTGCAGTTTACAGACGCTATTTCGGAGACTCGTTCTGGCGCTTCACTGCCGTAGCAATTAGCTTTAACTTCGAGAGGAGAGTGCATAGTATGGCAGTACGACAGAACAGTAATATGATAGCTCGATGTTACGGGAGTGGGATAGTTCGGTGGTATGTAGGACGAAGCAGTACGTGGCAGCATGATAATGCACACTATTGTTCGACACAGCAGGACCCTGAGCTCGGTCTAACAAAAATTATACTAAATTAGACATGGATCATTTTTACGCAACTGCAGATCCTCTCTAGTCGGCTATACTTTCTACCCTTTGCGGTTTAGAGTTCTATTTAAGGGGGTAGTATACCCTCGATTTGTAACTAGAAAATACCTAGAAGCGTACTAGAAAAATGGGTCGAAACATGGGTCTGCGCCCAGACGTTGTTCGACCTTATTTGAACAAATTTTGGGCTGGGTGAGGGCACATTCTAAAGAGGAAGGTTCATCACAACACGCTCTGGTCATGATTTTAATGAGATTATGTTTATATCTAATAATATGAGGGCCTAAAGTAGAGTAAGAATCTAGGAAAAAAACCAGCAGATTTCAATGCATTTTTCTGTTTCCCAAAGACTTTTTGACTTATATGATGACCAGAGCGTGGTGTGATAAACCTTCCTCTTTAAAATGAGCCCTCACCCAGCTCAAAGTATGCTCGTATAAGTTCAAACAACGACATGGCGCAGACCAATTTTTTCGATCGAAAATATAGTGAGATTCTAGTTATTTGCTAGATATTTGCTATTTTACTAGAATCTTACTATATTTTCGATCGAAAAAATGGGTCTGCGCTCTGGTGATCATATAAGTCAAAAAGTCTTTGGGAGACAGAAAAATGCATTGAAATCTGCGGGTTTTTTCCTAGATTTTTGAGCCCTCATATTATTAGATTAAACATAATCTCGTCAAAATCGTGACCAGAGCGTGGTGTGATGAGCCTTCCTCTTTAGAATGAGCCCTCACCCAGCTCAAAATATACTCGTATAAGGACAAACAACGACATGGCGCAGACCCATGTTTCGACCCAAAATCTAGTAAGATTCTATGTATTTTCTAGTTACAAATCGTGGGTATACTACCCCCTTAAAACCTTGCTATATCTTGTAACTAGACTGCTCGCTACGCAAATTCTTATTTTTGAACTTTGGAAAATGAGAGAATAGAGACTGTGAAAAGTAAAGATATATACTTTCCTCTGAAAATAATCAGCCCTAAACATTTATAAAAATTCGACGGAATTAGATATCAAGAAGAAAATCGTACGATACATTTTTTAAGTTAATGCTATCATAGAAGGTGGATCGCAGTTCGAACATCTGATGTAACTTGATTTATATTGTAAGAAATAATTTTTCATTAAGATTACGTTTGCCCAAAATTTTCAAGTTTGAGGACATTTCAAGGTCATAGTATAGTACACCGTCAAATTCATCTCGACGTCAGAAACAATCCTATGATGTCCAAAACATATGGTGCCATTTACAAAAGTCAAGGTGACTTTTAGTTTTTTTACGTTAAAAGCATTTTTTCAGATTTAAGAATATGCGAACATGTAGCTCACCAAGTACTGAGACACTTTTGTCTAAAACATTTTTTAATTGCACCACTGAAAATGCCTAAAAAATGATGACATAACTTAACGGACACACTCTGTATACGTCATTATTAGACTGCGGATTTTATGCGTTTATAACAAAAATTGGTACGTACAATTTAGAGCAGTGGACATATTTAAAAAATTTAAGAACATCAACGTATTCGTTTCAGTTCACTAAAATAATTAAAGCAAGAAAGAAATGTTTATGTGACCTCTGTGTCTCGGAATCGACGTAGACATTTTTTATTGTTTACATTTATTTTGTTGTTGTTTTTATTGTTTATTGTTTACATGTATTTTTTATTTTACATTTTTTATTAAAGATCCGCAGTCTAGTCATTATTATCAAAATTCTATTGTGATTTCTTAGAACAGAATTTGTTGAAAAACGAAAGACAACTGTTTGAAACGGCACGGATGAGACGCGTCAGCGATCGCATTAAATGCGGATGATCTCGTTGTCCGTTTCCGTTGATACGAGTTTACAATCAAGCAGGTCTCCGGGATGCAAATTCGACGCGGGTCGGATGTTGATCAATTCTTGACGGAGGTGTTCCCGTGTCCTCTTAGCCCGTCGATCTCGCGGTGGGTCTCCCGGTTGATCCTGAACCAGCGTGGCCGGGCGAACGAACGAGCGTGGGTGCGGCTTAAGGTTCTTGTCGCGGGAAAGAGGGATCAAAACTTTTTCTCCGGTCGCGACGCGTTTCATAACTTATTCCTGTACGAGTGACAGCGACACTTTGCGGAGGTTGCCAGCACGCATAAAGACACGCAGGGGGACCGCGCGTCTTTTTATTTGCGTCCCGCCGAGCTGCGGTCGGTTCAGGACGGGCCACAAATCCCACAAACGAGCCGGGACAAATTATGTTCGCCCCTTTTTACCCCTACCTCATCCATTCCCGCGCCTCTTTTCCTTTCCTAATTACCCATCGGAAGGAAACACTCTCTGCCCGGAGCGAACAGCGGCTCGTCTTGCTAACGAGACGCTGCAATTCTTTATTCTTGTTTATATTAGGTGGAGAAATAAGTTCTTTCCACTCAACTTGCGCGGTACAGTCTGTAGACGTAATCATCCTTAACCCTTCGCAGTAAAATTAAACATTTGTTCGATGTAGAATATCTCCAATCTCTATGACTTTTTAAATTTTTTTGGGTATGTCTAGTAATTAATTAGATACGAATATATTTAATAATGTAAACAATATTTTGAATAATGGTACTGGTAATATTAGTACTGGATCAATGGCTTGCAAACACTTCTTATTTTATTATTATTCTGCGCGTCATTATTACTTCTTTCCAATGACTGACTTCTTTTCTATGAATAGTCAACAATTTTTCCCTTTTGTCGTTCCAGTTAGAGACCCGTGTTTGGCTAACAATGGGTCACAGTTGTTCGAATTCGCAATCGAACGAGCAAATCGATGTCGCTCGATTTTTCAATGATTTTTTAGGAATTAACAGCGGGAACTTGGCAGGATTTCCACGTCGACGACGCGGAAAACACGCGTTGCCTCTGACAGGGTCACGTGCCTCGTGTAATTGATGGCTGATCGATGCAATTGCAGTTACGGAGACGACCGTGTTATCCTCGGTGCCGATCAATCTTTCATTATGCAAATTTCACTGATCTCTGATGGGAATATAAGTATCACTAATAATTGTTCAATCCGCAACTGCTTAAAAATTTTCCAGTCAAAAACATTTTACCACTGTTCTCTCTTTGCTTTGAAAAAACTTTCCGCTTTTCCATCAATTTCGCGTTGCATACGGAAGAACCCGTATGTCTCTTCATTATTTTATGGTAGGGGCTAGTCGCCGATCACTTGGGACAGAGGTGAAATTACAATTTTCCGATTCTAAGTACATTTAAGATTAGATTTCCGATTCTAAGGACATTTAAGATTAGATTTCCGAGTCTAAAGAAATTTTTGCATTATTCGTCGCTAGACTTAGAAAAGATATTGACGTAGACGAAAAAACGGTAATTGTGCATAAAAGGTCCCACCTCACCGATTTTGATAAAATTTAAATATGTTGTCAGGGTGAAGATTCTGAACAACTTTTTCCGATACATGTAACCGTCGCTCAGCCTTGGTTTTTGAGATATTTGCGAAAAACTATCGCCAATAATCTATTGAATTTTCTGTATTCTGTCTAGTTCTGTCCCGGCCCACCATTTGTTTACATTTTTCTTGTAAACACGCTGTGAACATGAGAGAAAAAAACAAGGTCTCACTCTGACCATACATATATAGGGTGAACTTTCAGTTTTGAAGGACTACTCCTACATTTTCGTATGCGTGCTCCGCCCCCCACCACCTAACCCTAACTAATTCTGATCGCATGATTTTTCCATTACTAGTTCAAATTCTGTATGACGGCTATATAGAATGAGAAGATTATGCGATCAGAATTAGTTAGGGTTAGGTGGTGGGGGGCGGAGAGGGCCGGCCCGACCACACATACGAAAATGTAGGAGTAGTCTTTCAAAACTGAAAGTTCACCCTATATATGTATGGTCAGAGTGAGACCCTGTTTTTTCTCTCATGTCCGCAGCGTGTTTACAAGAAAAATGTAAACAAATGATGGGCCGGGACAGGCTTACGTTGCCGTAGAGCGTGCAGGAATACGGAAAATTCAATAGATTATTGGCGATAGTTTCTCGCAAATATCTCAAAAACCAAGACCGAGCGACGCTAACATGTATAGGAAAAAGTTGTTCAGAATGATGAGTTTGACAACATATTTAAATTTTATTAAAATCGGTGAGGTGGGACCTTTTATGCACAATTACCGAAAAAAGTTTCCGCTTTTCCACCTGGGACGCAGATAAAACTACAATTTTTCGATTCTAAGGACATTTAATTTTTGCATTATTCATCGGTGGAATTGCCGTTTGGCCCACCGTGCGGCGGCGTTCCGGTGGGGCATTTAATCCGGCCGGTAATTACGGCGAATTCGATCGAATTGATGGCGGCGCGGCGGGTGCGTCGGCTGAGTTATCACCCGACTGCCAGAAACAGGGCCGGACTTCGTGACCCGATATTGTGCCGGAACGTTCCGATATTGGCAGCACCTCGGCCTCTCAGGAACGAAGAACAATAGGAGCAGCGGCGTGTGTGCTACCCGCTATCTCCATCCAGCCGGTCCCCTTTTGCTTTCGCCTCAACTTTCCGTCGAGTTTCCCCTCAGATCGTCCCGGGGCCATCGCTATGAACGTTTCCCGCTCGCGTTTTCCAGATACGTATATAGAGAGAAAGAGGAGAAGAGAGGGAGAGAGAGAGAGAACACCGCGTGACCTTCGCCCCGTGACATAATCGCATCGCGTGCGAAAATAGGCGACCGGACCGGTCCGCCTCCATTTGCACTCTTCCGCCATGACGGATGACACTCGCGCGGACTAAACTTCACTGTCATACACTCCGCGGAATTAGGACTAATACGGTTTTGCACTCGAAATTCAAGTGCATTCAAAATATTTAAAATTAATTATTTATTAGTGTCGCTACAGGTTTTGCACTCGAAATTCAAGTGCATTCAAAATATTTAAAATTAATTATTTATTAGTATCGCTTCAGGTTTTGCACTCCAAATTCACCCTTTGCAAGTCAAATACACTGTTTTGCACATCCAATTTGAGAGATTTCCCTGGTTTTCCCAAATTTGATTCCCCTTTACTTACACATATCATAATGACTTATAACTACACTTTAAATAAGTAAATGTGGTCCAAAATATGCCGTATTAAGACTCGTTTTCATTAGAAAAATCTCACAAATACGTTGGCAGAAGTTCCATGGAAAGTGAATGAAAACTAAAAAACTTTCCTATTTGCATTCACATTGTAATCGACACGCAGCCATTTGAAATGTACCGACTGCTTCAACCCTCAGTCCCTCTTGTCGTTTTCGCGCTGTCCTTCTCTATTAAGAATTGATGATTTCGGCGCTAGGTTCGATCAAGTATACATTCAGCAAATGTG
>CM052289.1:4444040-4466523 GCA_028455765.1 Lasioglossum oenotherae
TGTACGAGTTATATGTTTCCAGTCGACAGAAAATGCTATACATATATTTTGAATATATTCTTGAAAATTGTACTAGGTGTACGCGAAAGTTTTAGTCTCCTTCGCAACTCACTTTAAGGCCGCTATTACACGAGGACAGTGTCTCGGCACATTTAATGAATCGGCAACTTGGTGGCGCCACCGAATTGAACAGCTTTTATGAATCGGTTCAGGTGGTACCAGCAAGCGTTCCGATAAACATTTTACGATAAATGTGGTGGTAATTTGAACGTCAATGTCGTCAATTGTTCATGTATTCGTGATTCTGGTGGCGCAACTTTGGTGGCTATGTCTAATAGGCTACATTCAAATCAATGCCCCGGCTGGTGGCGGCGCCACCAAATGTTGCCCGGCCGGTTGCCGATGCCGTCCACCAGATCGGCAACAATTTTTGGTGGCTCCACCAAGTGTCCTCGTGTAATAGGCTCCATATGATTCAATGCCCCACGACGTGCTGAGCCACTGGTGGCGCAACCGAGTTGCGCCACCAGTGGCCTCGTCTAATAGCGGCCTAAGGATGTTCTGGAGGTACAATGGTAGACAAAAGTACAAGAAATTTGAAATCCATCAATACATGGCCATGAAAGCCATTCATGAGTATATTTTGCATTAAACTTTTGCAAATACTGTACCCTCTGTAGCTATATTCAGTGGTCTACGCTTGTCTCGTTTCCATGCTAGTGAGAGACAACACGATAAATTTGACGTTTTCTAACAGTTTATAATTTTTTTGCTCTGTAACTCTTTAGTGAATCCTAATAAATTTTGAACATAATTAATTACACAATTTTTACTACATATAAAAAAAACTGCAGTTTCTAGTTGCGTTTTTTCAAGGCTTAAATAGGGTTTGAAGTGGAATTTTATGAATTCTCCATAAGAAGACGTGTTAAAATGTGTAAACTTTAAGTTGCTATAATATTTAAACGGTGCAGTGAATCGAACCCAAACTTTGGTAATTACATTAATTTAGTAAGAATTATATCTTGCCAAATTTTCAAAAATTTTGTTGCGTTTTTACATATCTCCAGAACATTCTTAAGGTATGCGTACAACTTTCACAACAAAATATTTTATTCGATGCATATTTTCATTTCAAGAATATTCAGAATATTGGTATTTTTATTGTCTGCATTTTTTCAATTGTGCAAGTTGCTCTATATGAATTTTATAGTGCCCGGACACTTATGGTCGGGTGTGTACTTTCATTTTCCTAGGTCGACAAACCAATTTTAGGTGGTGAGGTGTTTTTATATATACTTCCAGAACATCCTTAATTTATACGGAATGTACGAGTTATATGTTTCCAGTCGACAGAAAATGCTATACATATATTTTGAATATATTCTTGAAAATTGTACCAGGTGTACGCGAAACTTCTAGTCTTTTTCGCAACTCACTTTAATTTCTACGGAGTGTACGAGTTATGTGTTTCCAGTCGATAATGAATTACAATTGCAATGATCAGTCAGCGTGCACGAATGACTGTAACGAAGAAAATATGTTTTACTCGCAAAGAACAATAAATAATGTTGCTGTAATGGCTTGTGTACTACACGTGCTCCATTAATCAGCAACTGAAATTTCAGTTAAAAGATGAAAAATTGAGGAAATAGAAATTTTTCGTCAAATCGGTTGAGTACACGTACACATTCGCGAATATTTCGGGCTGTTGCTGCCGATGACACGGTCCAGTTCGAGCATCATATGTTGCACGTAGCTTACACCTCCATTTCCGACTTTTATAAATATTATTTAACAAACCTGCACAAGAAAACGCGACAAGAAATTGATGTCGTCTACAAGCTAAAAAATTAGATACATTATTAATAGAAAATGATAAATGCTATTACTCGTACAAACTCTGGCCGCGGACACGTTGAATTCTCGCCAGTGAGACAAGAAAAATAGAAACTGAAATTGAGCGAAGCAGAAATGCCGCGTTGTTCATTTCCGGAAATGGCGGATGGTAAACGTAGAAGCAGCCGGTCGCCGCGTGCGAAATTGTTGGAGTCCGATCTCTCGCCGCGAGAATTACGGAACCGTGGCCCGATAAACGTTGTTCCGCTTCCGATAATATTTCTTTTCAGAGGGGAGCCATGCTTAAGATGTTCCCAGTGAGCCGCGGACTGATAGGACCGCTGTTATTCCCCCCCTTTTCCCTCCAGGCGGAAACTTTTCGGTCTTAAAGAGCCCCGAAGGAGTTCCGCCCGCGAACGAGAACGCCTCGGACGACGGGAAAGTCGGTTACTGGGTTGAAACCATCCCGGCGACCGAAAGACAAACGTCCGGGCCTCGTATTCTGTTCGAATACAATGATATTTTTCGGTCGACGTGGAAATTAAGAAAATTATGAAATAAACCGCTCTGAAATTCAACGTTTCGCTTAGCCGCAGCGTAACGCCGAACTTTGAAATGTTTACACGGGACTCTCCTCGTGCTGAAAGTTCCACGAAAATTGGTTATTATCCTTGGTTTGTTTGCACATGGTTTATTAGTACTAAAATATTTGGAGAAGAAGTAGGCGTTTCTTTTCTTACACCAATGTTTCAATATAATTCATCATTTTTCTTGATCTTTCGTTCGTGGGTATTCTTACAGAGTAAACTGTGTTCTTTTCTTTTCGAACCTTCTCATTTGTACTGAAAAATAATCATTGTTTACTAATATAATTAGACTGCGGACCTTGCAATGGAGCATAAAACCTCCCGATTGTGGTTTCTAATGAGAAATAAACATTTTTTACATTTGGAGTAATAGTAATTTTTCTCGGCGCTATGGTTCGATCAGTTTTCTACATTAACTAATATTTATTTATCGTTCCAATAAATATTAGTTAATGTAGAAAACTGATCGAACCATAGCGCCGAGAAAACTTACTATTACTCCAAATGTAAAGAATGTTTATTTCGAACGTTTATTTGACAGAAAGCTTTTCTGTTCAAATGCCCAATCGCTATCACGATGTTTTGAACGTTTCGGATAATCTGGCAAGAAAACAATTCCAAAGTTTCCAACAAAAGTTCATCGATACACAGTCATTTACAAATCCCAATAAAAAAATTTCACAGAACTTTCCTTTTTTAATAACAACATACGATCTTGTTAATTCTTTAAATGTCACCAAGTATTTTTTATTGCATATTGTTGTAGCTGATGTCAAGACGAATTCAATGACCTGCTTAACTACGGCTTTAAGTCTTAAAATAATGCTAGAACAATTTTGTCCAGCTAGATTCGCGATCGGCACCACGGTGGAATTATTCTAATGTTAGAATCGATAACTTATTCTAATTCGTGGACTCTTCTCGAGCATCATAAATGCGGCTCGGGGTTTATCGCTTTATTTTTTGAAGCAGTGAGTTAACTGAAGTTGTTATATGAACGTCGAGAAATAATATAATTATACTTCTAGAAATATTAACGGTTCGTGTGATAATGTCTCGGGAATACGACCAGGTTTATTACTAGCCAGAGAATGATTTGATTTCTACTCGTAGAGCAGATACCTGCTAGAAAATGACTGCGTGAATTGGCGTAGCGCATATTAATGACTCCGCTTTAGTAAAATTCCTTGTAAATTCCGCGATACGTTTTCCGGAACATTAATGTCCCGGCATTAGTGTTTCGAGCACAGTAGCCGGAGTGTCGGTGATGCTTCGGGACACACGGTATCGCGTAAGGGGCAATAAATTATGAGCCCCAAGGATTCCAGCTTCCCACACACATCTTGTCGGAAGATCGGATCCTGCCACGAAGGAGTTAAAGCAGAACGCGTCACGGTTTCCGGCTTCACTGCTTCCTCGTTTGCATCGTTTTGTCATACTTCTTGTTTCGACCGTCCGAGAAATCCACGGGTAAACAAAAAGTCGACGTTCTCGTGTACAGTGTCTCGAGAATCTGTTCACGCAACACGATCCGAGTTTTATTTGATCTTGTATTGGGATTAAAAACACGGACCAATCGGAGCCCTGCTATAGCGAACGGATCCTGATTGGTCCGCATTCTTCGTTCACAACCCCTTCACAAAGGGTATATATATATATATATAAATAATTTATATATTAATAAATATTTATATTACAGATATTTATAAATCAATTATTTATTAATTAAATTAATATAATTATATAATACATTTTATATATAATTAAATATATATAAATAAATATTTATATATATAAATGTATAACAATTAAATAAATATATATATATATTAAATATATAATATATTTATAAATATATATATATTAAATATATAATATATTTATAAATATATATATATATATATATTAAATATATAATATATTTATAAATATATATATAATAAATTTTTGATACGGAAAAGATTACTTCGAATGAAGGAACTATCCCTTTAAAGATTTGCCAAATCCGTGAATCTTGTAGTAGAATCAAGTAAATGTATGAAAATACGATGCTGAAAGCAATATTGGTTTGTAACCAGCGCTGCTCGTCAATGTCGTCAAGAATTGAATATTCCCCGTGAAACAGAATTTTTCCGGCAATGTATTTTTATCAAAGCAGCATAGTAAGACATTTTGAGGTTTATCTTGTGTGAAGGGAATGGGATGACGGCCCGCGAACGATTTAATCCTTCCAACATGGAAATTCGGAATCGATCGATGGTGAAACGACGGGGGAATGTGGCGTAATATGAAATATGTGTCTAGTGTGGCGGTAAAAGTATTGCTGACGCGTTGGAAAAATCACTACCGTTTCGTAGGGAATAAATTATTGATATATGGACGTCTCTTTCCGTTATGGCCCGCCTAGCAGTCTGGTTCGAGACGTTAAAGGGGATCTCAGAGTTCCCTTTTGAAGACGATGCTTGCTTCGAACCACTATCATTCATCAAATTTTCTTCGATAAAAACAGAGGCCTATTCTGGGCATCAAATTCGACCATGTACAAATTTTGAAAAATCTTAATCACTCGCAATTAGACAAAATCAAAATTGTATACCCGAACTGCAACAAAGTGGAGTGAAGCAGAAATTCATTTTCTTCCTTAATATGTTTAATAGTTTGAAAACATAGTCAACTTGGAAACACTGTCTGCTCGCAGAAGAGTATCCGACCAGAGCTTTATTTTTAATTTAATTAATAACCATATAGATTGTACCTCTTTCCTTATGCCAATCAATTTTTACGCACCTGCACGTGTTTTGAGATCTCGAGCAGGTTTTCAAACACTTGAATGCAAATCCGCATATGGATTAATAAATCCTACAAATCGAATTATTGCGAACTCCAACACTCTATATAACAGTATTGACTATTTTAATGGGTCGATACAAACGTTCAAAAAAAAAATTACGCAGGATTAACGTATAATATCAGTGCCTTTATACCTATAGTTTCTGTTTTCTTTTCATGCATGTCCTTTCTTTACTAAGAAAGTAAAGATCGAAGTTATTAGTTATGTTAAGTCTTTGTTCTATTGTAAACATTTGTATAAATGGACCTCGGTCCGTTCAAAACAAATAAATAATAAATAATAATAAATAATAGTTTGAAAATAATATAATAATAAATTCTAAACTGTTTCTAATGTTTTTAAATGCATAATAGCCGCTGTCTACTGGTAAATTTAATCGTTTAATTTTTCGAAAACTGAAATAGCAGTTATTTTTGGTACCCGATTGTAAATGTTAGTTCTCGCCGCGCATCGGATCAAATATTATGATTTTATTTGGACAAGCCCAGCAGGTGTCTCGGTACTTATGATCGGGGGTGTACGCGTGCTTTTCTACATATATACCGGTGGATGCAACGGCCGCGTTTATTCATAGCCCCTCGGCACGTGCAACACAGCCACGCGAATCGCAGATGCGTGCAATCACGGGTTCACGCGTCCGCCATCGCCGCCGATCGCGTTATCCTTTTGCTCTTGGTCCTCGGGGAACCGTCGCACACTGTTCCAACACGCCGGAAACCTGGCCAAGCATTAAAAACACTAGAAGAGCACTAAAAACCTTTCTAGAAATACCGTGTACCACGGTTTTCGGAGTCGCCGATCACGAATTTAAAAACGAGTATGTTTTTCGATGTTCCTTTTCTTTTATTTAACTTTTATTTAATTTAAGACATTTTATTTAAGACATGAGTTTTATTTGTGAAACCGAATATGTATTTTAAACTCTATACCTACTGTCCATCATCACGAAAGTACTCCTATTACTACAATTTCATTGTCTAGTCATAAAGGAACAATTTTCAATGACAAAATTATTCTCTATATCGTGCAGATTTAACACAATATGAAGAAATAAAATGAAGGAATGAATGAAAACGAACGAATGAGGAGAACTGAACTAATGATATAATTTAGCAATGCCAAAATTCATTTTTGAAGCTTATACTTCACTCGAACAAAATTCTTTACTTCGAAAAATGGTTCTGCGACCAGCTTTTCGGCGTTTTGGAACACTGTGCGTCGGCGTCGCGCGTCGGCGTCGCACAGTGGTCTAAAACGTGAAATTTAGTGACATTTTGGTATAACTTCTAAGCTATTAAAGATATCGATGTGAAATTTGCGGTGTAGGATATTAACGTGTAATCTTTTTTTAACAATGTATAATGTGGTATACTTTTCGTTTATTTAATAGATTTTTTTACTATTTTTTAAACATATTTACAAATTTAACAACTTTTAGCAAATTTTTTTGGAACGAAATACATTCAGCTTAGTCAGTATATTATTCTTCTAAATTTTTGAGAAATCGCTATTTGAATAAAATTTGTTTCTTAATTTTACAAAGCCTCCGGAGAAAATTGATCTGATCCTTATAAATTCACAATCTATGGTACCTGTATAAAGCACAAAGTGAAATGTAAACAATAATAAATATAATAAATTCAGATTTGTACGGAACGCCTCCATTCTTAATAAGTGACAACAATATAAGTTTGGAGTAGGCGTGAAACCGTCGATCGGGCAAACGAATTCATCGATAGCATTTTTTTCCGAATATTGGTGGGAGAAACGGTCGTATAAGATGATTGTTTAAAACGTATACAACGTTCGGAGAATTATACTTAATTCTCCTTGTATATTAATATACACTGCACTAAACTATGGTAATACTGAACTAATGCATAAATAAACAAAATTTAAATAAACAGGAAAAAACATAGAATATAACGCTCAAAAAATTGTAGCATAGCATAAAGATTTGAAGTGTTTAGAGTCTAAAGTGTTTCTTAGTCGTCACGGAGTCCCGGCGAAGGATGCGAGAACCAATACGCACAGCCGCACGGACGGCTTTAAACAATCATAACTTTTGATATAGGACGAGCTAGGAAATGATTCTTGCATGATTACATGGAGGAAAGTATGCTGAAAACTATCCATTTTGTCAAATTCTATTACCTCTTATGACTCAAAAGATATTCCTTGCGAAGTCTTGATAATTTTGCAAATTTTCTTCATTACATTTAGCGTAACATTTTTAATGCATTACAAATACTAATTTTCAATTGACAAATGGTAATTTACAGCTTAAAGATAAACCTTTAATTTAAAAAGAAATTGGAAGGAAAATATTAAATAGGATCGTCAGGGCATCTTAAAGAAGAAAAGCAATTTTTTTCCATGAGAAAGGCTATCTTCAAAACTTCCAACTTTAATTGTTTGTTACAGTAATGGTTTTTATTAAATTTTATTCATATTTTCATTTTCGAGGTTGATGGATATTTAGAAAGCAATAAACACTCAACAGATATCTGTATGATACAGTTGGTTTTTGGGCAAAATGTCACTAAATTTCGCGTTTTAGACCACTGTGCGTCGCGTCGACCGCACTGAATCACCACCCCTATTCACGGAGAGAGAACACCTCGCGACGCCCACGCAGACTGTTCTCCTGTCTGTTGGACGTATCGCCGGATTTTTCTTGCGACCGATGCAGCCGGATGCACTTTTACACTGTTTTGCTCGTTTTACCCTCCGCTAATCGACTCGCATCTCCTGAGTTATGCTCCCCATTGTCAGCGGACGTGAAACACGATGCCTGACGGTCTGCCAATCCGACGACAGATTGACGTCGAACACTGGTGTCCGATTAATCCTTGTCTTCCGAGTAGCACCTCGGATCTCCGATCAATCATTGCTTTGCTCGAGGAAATGTTACGTATTTGGAATGCTCTTGCCAACACCGAAGTATTTAATAAATAAACAACGCATCATTATGCGTAATAAAAATGTTCTGCATTGATCATGGGTAGCAGGAATGAAATAAAAATTGATTTCGTCCCCTGACGACTTTTTTCACGATCTATACTTCACCCAAATCAATTTCTTCATAAATGCATAAAGCCGAACACTTCTCGGATGAGACCGTGGATTAGCAATGAATGAATTTCGTTCCCATCAATGAAACTCGCGCCACGTGGCTGTCCATCAAATGAGTCGTCGAGTAATTTACAATGGCCGCGGAGGGCTCCCGACTTATTGCGAACTTTTTCGACTTTGATAGAGTGGAGAATTCCCGAAAGCGAGCAAACTTTCGAGGAGGTTTCCCCGGAAGACGAACGAGACGACGCGACGCCGACGGTTGCAATCGTTCAAGCGCCAACGGGGAAAATACACCCTCAACGAGATTTCGCTCGTCCACCGCGGACTTCCACGGAAATACGGTCAAGTTTTTCATCGTGCAGTCTCTTTGGTCATCGTGGACATCTTTTTGACGTATGAGCAGGGGTGGACGGGTACCCGACGAGAGGGGGTAACTGTATTCCTCGCGATTCTATTCAAATTAACCCTTAGCGGTCGAGTGGCGCCTCTGAGGCGCCATTAAAAGCTGCTGTACCATTATTGAAAATATTGTTTACATTATTAAATATGTAGGTATATAATCAATTACTGAACATTTAATTATTTCATAAACTGTAATATCAATTTCATATCCACCAAATTTAAAATCTCGTAAAAAATGGCAATATTTTAGGTCGGAAGAAATGTTTAGTTTTCGAGTTAAAATAGCTCCGACCGCAAAGGGTTAAACGCAGGCCTATAAACGAACTGGATTACAACAAAGAATTACAACAAACTGGAGTGAAATAGATATTTACTTTGTTTCTTGACACGTTTAATAGGTTGAAAGTAATACAAGAATATTTTTAAATTCTCCCAATGTATAAATAAATGCATCAAATCCACTGTCTAGTCACTTCGATCGAGGAGAAGTTCTTTTCCTTATTTTTGCGCAGCTTAGCCGGCCAGCGATAAAATGTGCGAGCGAGTAATTTACGGTCTTCGCCGGCCCGTTTTATTGCGTTCTCGAAAGAAACGCGCGAAGCGAACCTTCCAGCTTTTCGCAGTAAAACCTTCGTGGAGGGAGGAAAGAGGGCGGCGAGACCGTTCAGCCCCGGCGTCAGGGATATTCCCTTTAACGAGATTTTTCAGCTCCGTCGTTGATTCTTTCGCGACGAGCGCTAAGACGCCGCCGCCCCTGAATCGTTCCCAGCGTTTCAGACCCGACTGCAAACAGCTTTGATGTCTGTCAACATCCGAGAACCTTTCTCTCTGATAAGAGTTCGATTTTTCGAAACAGCTATTCAAGGGGAGTAATAATTATTTTTGTTATCGAATGGCAAACTGATGTTTTCCTAACATTTTAATTCCGATTTGTAGAAATCGAGGCTGTCAACGTATCGCGCATCGGTGAATTTGTTTTGTTTATAAGACTTTTCTAATGAAAATATGTGGTCCCATTTTTAAAAAACTCTGATAATGTTGAAATGTCGGAAAAAATGACATTGGTAAAATTTTTTCCGTATCATAAAATCAAGTTTATCGTTAACCCTTGGCGGTCGAGTGGCGCCTCCGAGGCGCCATTAAAAGTTGCTGTGCCATTATTGAAGATATTGTTTACATTATTAGATATGTAGGTATATAATCAATTACTGAACATTTAATTATTTCATAAACTGTAATATCAATTTCATATCCACCAAATTTAAAATCTCATAAAAAATGGCAATATTTTAGGTCGGAAGAAATGTTTAGTTTCCGAGTTAAAATAGCTCCGACCGCAAAGGGTTAAAATCAAGTCATGTTAGGTGAAACACCCTGTATAGTGGGAGAATTAAGCTGTAAGAATGAGTGAATGGTCACATCTCGAAGCGAAGACTGCAAAATGATCGATTTGAATTCCCTCTACGGTTACAAGACTCGACTCACATTTGAAAAGCAATCGTGCGCTAGATCGTCATCATCATGCATACGTTAACCTCGAAAGGCATCATGGTTGAACGGTTAGGTCCTAATAGAGTGAAGCCATCCTCCGATAGGCTGCATTATTAATCTTGCAACGTGACCACGTAGATGATTCGTAGAACTCGGTCACAGAGAACATGATTCGACCGAGATTCGAGGCTTCCCTTTGCGATCTCGCTGATTTTCGATACGAACAAAAAAGTTGCTGGGGCGTCAAAGAAATTCCGAGGACAAGCTAAAAGATAGTAGAATTAATGAATGGACGAACTAATATTTTAGGCGTCGATAGAAAGGTTGTGGGACCTACGAAAAGAGATAAATCTAGGGAAATTTTGGTTCCACTGAAAAGTTGAAGATCTTGTGGAAAAAAAAGTTGCTGGGCGTCAAAGAAATCCCGAGGACCCGCTAAAAGATAGTAGAACTAATGAATGGATAAACTAATATTTTAGGTATCGATAGAAAGGTTGTGGGACCTACGAAAAGAGATAAATCTAGGGAAATTTTGGTTCCACTGAAAAGTTGAAGATCTTGTGGAAAAAAAGTTGCTGGGCGTCAAAGAAATTCCGAGGACCCGCTAAAAGATAGTAGAACTAATGAATGGACGAACTAATATTTTAGGTGTCGATGGAAAGGTTGTGGGACCTACGAAAAGAGATCGAACTAGAAAAATTTCGGTTCCACTTGAAAAGTTCAAGACCTTGCAACAAAAAAATAAGATTCGCCCGAGAAATGAATTTCTTAGTGAACAATAAAAGTGCCTGGACTTTATGAACAAACGGTACGGCCCTGACGGGGGAACCCCTCCCGAGATCCGAGTAACAATCTCTCGCGATGGGACTTCCGGTTTCTTTATCCCCGGCTTGGAAACTTCGCAGTTTTCTAGTGCAGGTTGAAAGCAATCATTTCTGTCGATAATTCTCGCCGGAAAATTTATTCGCGGCATTGAAATGCTCGACGTTCGTATTCCACTCGTTGAAAGGGTAATTTATTGCGCGATGGAGAAAGTACGATTTCTGTGTACGTGTCTGTCTGTCTGCTGTCTGTGTGCATGCGTGCGTGCTTCTTTCAGCGAGGCCGATGTGTACGAGAATAATGAAGGCTGGGCTTTGTGGCCGATGAATAATTCCGATTCGATCAGGTGCGCGACGTTGTCGAGAGCCTCATCAGGATAAATTAATTAATCAACGCCGGTAAACCAGGTAAAAAGAGTTTACGCGCGGCAACGTTTAACACCCGGTATTCGCATAGTGCATCATTAATCTTGTTAAGAAGCCGCTCTTCTCGAACTCTGGCACGTGTTTACGAAGCAATGCCGTTATGGGGATCAACGGCTGCTCCTTTGAGACGTACCGAGCAGTTAACGGAATTGTACAGGGCGCTTCACAATATGCATAATGATCAAATCCGATACCTTCTTCTTTCTGCAGATTTTATGCGTTTATGACAAAAACGAACGAAGGTCTTACAATACTCAATACACCCTGTAGAAATCAAATGAAAAAACCAAACAGCTCACGAGGGACTCATGTTTGAAAAAGTGCACGGGATTTGACAGGCAAGTTTCAGTCTAGATTTTAATATTAAATTCATTTATTCAGTTAAAATTGAGGCTATTTTTAGAAAACCACGTTTTGTTATGTACAAACAGCGGATCTTTATGCAAAATAAAAATGTTCTACTTGAATTGCAACAACCTCAAATGAAATAGAAATTTATTGTTTCTATTTCATGATTATATAATATTATATTGAAATTCTTCTAATTTATTTACTGTTTTAAATTACACCTACTTGTTTTTGTGGTAAATGCATAAAATTCGCTGTCTAGGGATGCACATTTTGATTTATTCAGTTAAAATTGACGCTATTTTTAGAAAACCACGTTTTGTTATACATATACAGACAGCGGATCTTTATGCAAAATAAAAATGTTCTACTTGAATTGCAACAACCTCAAATGAAATAGAAATTTATTGTTTCTCTTTCATAATTATATAATATTATATTGACATTCTTCTAATTTATTTACTGTTTTAAATTACACCTACTTATTTTTCTGGTACATACATAAAATTCGCTGTCTAGGGATGCACATTTTGATTTATTCAGTTAAAATTGACGCTATTTTTAGAAAACCACGTTTTGTTATACATATACAGACAGCGGATCTTTATGCAAAATAAAAATGTTCTACTTGAATTGCAACAACCTCAAATGAAATAGAAATTTATTGTTTCTCTTTCATAATTATATAATATTATATTGACATTCTTCTAATTTATTTACTGTTTTAAATTACACCCACTTGTTTTTGTGGTAAATTCATAAAATTTGCTGTCTAGTGATGCACATTTTAGAACAGACACCAATTCACAGATCTTACACTTTGATTTTCCGAGTTTTTTTTGCATTGGCCGACACACTGTGTCGCCGCGATCTTAATAAATAATGTTAAGTAGGCGTAAAGTGGAAAATCGGAGAAGATGGGCGGAGTTTTCCGCGCGCCTGCTAAAAAACGAAAGGAAGGAAGAGTGAAAATAAAACCGTGCCAGTTGGGGGGGGGGGGGTGGATCCGATAATCTGGACTGGCGACGATTCCCCGGCGAGTCTCGATTGTTTACTGAGATTAATCGATGGCCGCGCGCGCGGCACAGGAGAAAAGAAGCGAAATGAAACTCTCTGCGTAAATCCGCAGCGGATATAGCACAGCGCCGCGTCCTCAAGTGGAGGGATGATCGCGAGGGAGGGAGGGGGTTGGGCTCGCACTGCCAAAACCCGCGACCCAGATACCGATCGACCCACCGACACACATTATAGGGGGAGGGTGCGGGCCAGAATGCGAGGGAGGCAAGAGAGAGAGAGAGAGAGAGAAAGAGGGGAGGGGACCGAGAACCCACCCCCACACTACGTACACTGCGTTATCGTGTGCCTTTGTCTCTCATTCTCCCCCACTCTCCTTCCTTCTCTTGATCTTACCACCCCTTTGATGGAGTTTCACCCTCTTTCACATATTAGCTGCACAGTACCGGACAAAATAATGAAACACTTTACATACGGTGAATCGCTTTAATGTTCGGACATTATGCAATTTTTATTTTGCCGCGCTCTCATTTAAAATATTTCGTTGTATATCACGTGCAACCCTTATACTATTCACAACAGTTATTATTAGACTGCGGATCTTTATGCAAAATAAAAAATGTTCGCATCGATTGCAGAACAAACGAGCCAAATAAAAATTCTATTTTTCTTTTAATTGTCCCATTAAGCTGAAACTAATACATTAAAGTCCTTAAATATTTTTAACATGTACACTGCTTTTAAATTGTACGTGCCCATTTTTATCATAAATGCATAAAATCCGCAGTCCAGTTATTATATTATCAATTTTAAACAAAATAGTGTCTGGTTCCAAGTTTACATTAATATCCGGACACTATACAGGGTGGCCCAGTAAGAATCAGAATATCTATGTTATTTTTGGAGATATTGAAAAACTTCATGAACAAACGTTGTTCAAACATCGATATCTGTGATATGCTATTAATAATGTTTTTGCTGCTGAAGCATTTTTTGGAGATTTCAAGGTCACCTTCAACTTTTCAAATGCAATTATATATTTTTTTATACATCAGTTGATGCAGCGCGACATCTTCTATAAAAGTGTATTGACCCATTATGTGAAAATATTATTGGTTCAGCTCTTTTAGCCCATATTTTGCAATCCATTTGGCCGTGTACATATTTAACGAAGAATTCTACAATGTGCTACGTATGTTCCAAGCTTTTAAATAACAAATATGTTTGTCCGACATTGTGCTGGGTAAAAGTGATGCAAGCTGTTAAAATATTTCATTGTCAGTATTAATGAGATGGGCGTTCCGTTTCCGCAAACAAGAACATTCGTTTCACGAAGATTCACGGTGGATTACTTATTGACACACCTAATATTTAGATTCTTTCCCGTTCTCTCATTTCTCGGCATCCCAGTTCTCGCTTTACATCGTTACCTCGCGATCATTGTTTCTTTTCTACAACTTTTCGCCAACTTCTGATTGGAATACCTCTTCTCTTTGTTGTCTGCCGAGATGGGATAGTTTCCTGTCCTCTCTGCTCGTTCCAACTTTTTCTTTTCCTTGCTACCAAGAGTTTTTCTCTAAAGGCACCTACTTTTGCGTCAATTAGACGATGCTTCTTTCTGCCCTCTTTGTAAAAGTTTTTCTGAAGTTTCTGTTGTTGGAATCCATCTCTAATAGGAAGCGGAACAATACTCTAACAAAATGAAAATTCGCAACGTTCTGACTGCAATATCTGTATACCCGAAGCTAGGGGTGGCATCAAGTACCTCGCAAACAGGTTCGAACTTTCATTGATTGAATTCGAACTCACAGTCAGACAGTCAGACTCATAGTTAGACAGTTTCGTACATTTTACAAGCACTTTGGTAAACGGAAATGATACTTGCAAGCGTATTCGAATCCTGGTCGAACAGATTCGAAACTTTTATGAATATCGTACCGGAAATTCTCTGATTCCTCTAATCATTATTTTTTTACCTTTAAAATCAATTATGTTGTCCTCTGATACAGTGCTCCCCAACCTTTTTATCGCGGCGGACCGCTCAACGTTTGATAACTTTAGAGGGACGTTGATTGTTTATATTTCAGATTGTTCTGATTTAAAAATTTTCACTTAATTGCCTTTAAATAATTGTATTTAATGTTCCTTGGGCGGCCCCGTACCAGTTGATCCACGGACCGGGGGTTGGGGACCACTGCTCTAATGCGTAATTTAATTCAACATGTATAACTATAATTTCATAATCTATCGGAGATATTATTCTTAAATAGCTACGAATGTAATAAAGAAAGTGCGTAAAACCTACTATGCAGTTCTGATTTCCAAGATTCGACTACTACTTGTGAAAGATTCGATTACTTTCGACATCGAAGCACTTGTAAGTATCTTTTCGAAACTTGTAAGTACTCATTCCGAGGTTAGATATCAGTTTGTATAAAATGAATACTCTTCAAACATAATCACTGAAACATTATTGCTTTTAAGTAGTAATCGAAACCCATGAAATGAAACTTGGTTATTGAAATTGACTCGGATTCGTCAGTACATATTGAATTTGATCCCATCATCAGTTAGATTAGATATATTAGCTAGATTAGAGTATCATGCGTTATTTGAAAAGCGTCGTTAATTAACACCATCCAATTCGGAAAAAAATGCTTGTCGTTTACTGTAGCTCGAATTAATAATCGTAAAATGTATTGTTAATGTTGTATACATATTTTCGCTGCATATTTTCCTGCATATTTGCATATTTATCGTGCATAAACATCCGGAGTCTAGTTAGAACGTTTCTTTTTCTTTGCACATCGGTCTCCAGTGAAGCTTGCTCTAATTTCAGCTGAATGTTTCTCTCTACGTACAGTTGCAAGTCGGACATCGTCGAGTCGGGTCGAGTTGACATCATGAACACGTGAATACTGATCGCTGAGTCCTCGCTGTCTCTGATCCAAGGGACAGGGTCGCGTGCTTTCGTGCACCGTTCCGCCTTGATGCGTAGCACTCGGTGCACGGAGTGCACTCAAAGTCTCGCTGCATCAGCGGCAGCCTCCTCTCGCGGTAAACGCGGAAGCTCTGCCGTAGAAACTTCGGACGGTGCGCGCATTCCGCTTAGAATAGAATCGCGGCTACGCTTGCGAGTACTACGCGCGAACACGTCGCTACACTAACTCATCAATGCGTTTATGTTGCGCTCGATGAACGCCGAATGAAGTTGCAAGACCGGTGCAGGACTGCATCAAAAGCAGGCAACGTAACCGTTACAACTAGACCCAGCTGCGTTATGCAAAACGAACAGTTTCTTCGTCAATTCTAACAAACTACAGACAGGTACAAATGTCTTTCTTTCTGAAAAAATCGGATCGAACATGAAGTAATGTGTAGAGTGACTGGTTTTAACCCTTTGCACTCGGAGCTATTTCAACTCGAAAAATTAAACATCTCTTCCGACCTAGAATTTTGTCCATTCCGTCAGATTTTTTAAATTTTATGGATATGAAATTGGTATAATACCTCGTGCAATACGTAAATATTTAGTAATTGATTAGGTACTGATATATTTAATAATGTAAACAATATTTTGACTAATGGTACAGCAATTTTAATGGCGCCTCATACTCACCATTCGAGTGCTAAGGGTTAATCTGTAAATGCAAATTATTCGTAGACTGTGCGTTAGACGAGGATCGGTGAAATATTAGATGATTGCGGAAGTCCGTGTCCGATTTGAAAACAAAATCCGAAGGTTAAATTTCAAAGAATACAGCTCTATTAATCAATAGACTGTAAATGTAAGAACGTTGTAATGTTGTTTTTAATGTAACAAAGCCATTAAGAGATGAAATCATATTTTATTTTATTCCTGCTTCCCACAATAAATGCAGAACGTTTTTATTTATTCTGTTCTACGATTATAAGACTGTTATATCGCGTTTTGAGCTATTGAAGCCGCAAGATTGTTCTTCTTGTGCGAGAACGAAGATTCAACGTGTCAGGTCGACATACAGCTCAAAAATGCTTCCGGTAAAAATTCCACAAAAATTTCGTTGTGCGAAACAGACGAGTTTAAACGGGATTGTTTGAGAACGGAAGCGACCAGCGTATTTCGGGTTCTGGTTCGAATAAATTCGAGAAATTCATTAACTCTGGCCGCTAGAAGACGCCCAAACGAACGTCTGATGCCAGATACTGTTCTTGGCACGCTGGTTGCCTCCAGAAGATTCTCTTCCCCGCGTCGGGCGAACTCGTGGAAATTATGAACACACCCGAGGCACGTAGAAAACGCGGTGCGAGTGTCCCCTGACTCCCCTCGACCCCGCCCCTAAGCGGTTCGTCTCTTTATACCATCATCGAAACGTTAACGGGAGCAACCCTCTCGACGTCCTGACCCAGCTGCGCTGGATCTTGGCACCCTGGCCAATCCTCGATTTCCTTTTTCCCCGCTCGATGACACTCCAGGCCTATTATCGACAGATTGTTAAGGCGGAATAACGCCGGGAACTTCCCTACCGAGTCCCGTTTAAAGCGTCACGTATCCGCGCCGATGTCGTGCATAAGAAGCTAAATTTCCGAGGCGTGCCCTAAATCCAACCCCTCGTCGCAGAATCCCCGAAAACGGACGCCCGCGTTCAGATTTCGATGGACATACAACCGCATCAGTTTCGTGTGTAACGCTGCCTCGATACAAGCACGATCGCTGGGTCCGGGGTCGAGCTTGTAACGAGGCGAGTCGCGATCTTCCGGGAGATTTTCATGGAGGAAACTGTTTTTTCAAAAAAACATTACTTATATGTTTGTCAAGATAGAGCCACAAAAGTTTCATAAACCACACAGAAATCAAATCTCGAGAACATTGTACAGATCTGTCAGAGTCGTCAAAGATCTATCTATCTATCTATATATATATAAATGCAGTCCTGACTCATTCATTCACTCACTCACCGATCAACGAGCTTTCCTTTATGATATATAGAAGGGATAAGAAAGGATATTTCGAAATTCAACCCCCAAGGGGGTGAAAAAGGGTTGCAACTTTTAAATGAGAACTATTTTGTTCGTGGTCGGATTTACTTCATACTTGGTCTTAATGCTCTTTGATATAATTAATCAAACACCTATTTCGGCATTTTGAAAAATTCAACCCCTAAGGGGGTGAAAAAGGGTTGCAACTTTTAAATGAGAAATATTTTGTTCGTGGTCGGATTTACTTCATACTTGGTCTTAATGCTCTTTGATATAATTAATCAAACACCTATTTCAGCATTTTGAAAAATTCAACCCCTAAGGGGTTTGAAAAAGGGTTGCAACTTTTAAATGAGAAATATTTTGTTCGTGGTCGGATTTACTTCATACTTGGTCTTAATGCTCTTTGATATAATTAATCAAACACCTATTTCGGCATTTTGAAAAATTCTACCCCTAAGGGGGTGAAAAGGGGTTGCAACGTTTGTATGAGGAATATTTTGTTCGTGGTCGGATTTGCTTGAAACTTGGTCTTAATGCTCTTTGATATAATTAATCAAACACCTGTTTCGGCATTTTAAAAATTGATCCCCTAAGGGGGTGAAAAGGTGTTTTGAAATCTAAGATGGCTGCATGACATAAAATTAAAACTCTATAGTGGTGAATGGGGGGTTAAAAGGTTTTATGGAGAAACAATATCAATTTCCGATGGCATTAAACGGTTTTCTGTGCGAGCGAAGTCGCGGGAAAAAGCTTGTTCTTGAATAAAATGTTACATATATTTCTCGGCTAGTGAACAATCTTTTCAAACAATTCTTTATACAAAACGTAGTGCGCAGAGACTTTTTTCCTGAAATGTTTTTGCATGACACAGACAAAAACTGTTCCTGAAACCTAGTTGTGTACGACGGAAAAAGTGATTCAGTATAAAGTATAACAAGATCATAGCGTTCGACGTACCATCCTTTTAACCTTTAGCGAACGAGAACATGCTCTAATTTATTTTTCAATGCCTGTTTTCTTTTTTGTTGAACAAGATTATGAACAAAAGAACTAAGCATTAACATCAGAATGAAGTTTAAATATCACCGCGGATCAGTTTCGTCCATTCGTATTGAGAAGAACGGTCTCCGAGCGGATCTGTATGTGTGGGAACCGATCGGTTCGATGCGTCCGAGTCGAATTTCCAATTTCCTCGGTCGCGGAAACTTTAACTCCTGGATTAAGAGGGTCGTTACGAGCCTCGACAAAATACTCAATTTTATACGGCACAGTGCAATGAAGTTGCGCCGAAACTTTTCGTCGGAACGAGACTCCCGCTCCGGCTCGATCCGAAAGTTGGCAAATTACGACGTGGAGAAAACAGAGGGAGCAAAATCGATGGAAGAATCGCCTGGCCGATCAGTTCGTCATGTAAAAAAGTGTACGTCGTGTACGTCGAAAAATTGTTAATTTCAGAGAAACTTCAATTTTATTGAATTCTGTCGATTTTATTTAAC
This sequence comes from Lasioglossum oenotherae, assembly GCA_028455765.1. Lineage (NCBI taxonomy): Eukaryota > Metazoa > Arthropoda > Insecta > Hymenoptera > Halictidae > Lasioglossum > Lasioglossum oenotherae. The sequence goes on from CM052289.1 coordinate 4,463,356, forward strand.
ATACTGCGGATTTTTGTATAATACATTGATGCAGACATTAACTGAGAGAAATATAAAACAGCGAAAAATATCGTTATGCCGTGTTCAACGTAAAAAGAGCATTAAGCGATGAAATTACACAATCGATGCAGTATTATTTGCGATCGGTTCCAGCGTCCATGTGTTTTATTTTTGCGAAGACTATTATCTGTAGTCCCATGATGCTTAATATGTTGCATTGCTTGACAGGAAACCATTACAGACATCCCTAGCTCTTTAGCTACCTCTCGAAACTGTTCTTCCAGCTTTACGATGCATTTCTACTCGACGTAACTCATCTGGTGTCACCGTTTTTCCATTGCTCGTCGTAATCACAGTACATTACTAATTGTCTCAAATGTTCAGCAAATACGTTGATATTTAGTAATTGTCCGTCTCGAAAGCTCAGAACAAAGTGAACACATTTTTGTAACAGCATATAACCAAACAACTTTTGTCCGAAACATTGTTTCCTATCTCAAAAAATGTAGAACTTATTCAGGTAGTATGTCTTAGGTGACTCGCCCTGCAGTTCAGAGATTTTTGCCAGCTCCCCGCGAAACTATAAGTCATTTGGTATCAACCCTTAGCACTCGAGTGACCTTTCTGAGGCGCCAATAAAAATGTATTGATTAAAAATTTCAAAAATCATTGAGCATGCAAATATTCTAGGTCGGAAGTAGTGTTTCATTTTCGAGTTGAAATAGCTCCGAGTGCAAAGGGTTAAAAATATGTATCGCATGCACGTAAGTAAACGGCCGAGGCCGTGGCTATCGCGCAAGACTCCCGGGAATCTTGAACTTCCTCGTAACCGCATTAAATTTGACGAGATACGAAGTCCTATAACCCAGCGCCACATTTAGAACAGTAATATGCATAAACGGATTGTCCCACAAACTTGTAAGGGTTAAGTTTACCATGACGGCTGATTAACCGCTGCCAGAAGGGGGCAGCCTCCTCGCTTGCTGGACTCTGTCCAGTTCTCCCGTGCAAACAGCGAATTTACGATTATTTTCACGGCTGGTGGCCAGTGTTCCCGCTAAACTGGCTCGCCGCAGACTTTCCGGCAAAACAAAAATCTTATACCTACCCGCTGAAAACGCCGGCGAATTTATGTGGACGACTGCGGACCACCTCGCCGGAATAATGCTAACACTTTAGCAACCGGCTGGGAAGCATACCTACACCTTCTGAGCTGCAACTTCGTAACAGTTCAGCGGAACGAGTTACCATTTACGCTGGGATTTTACTTGGTTGAACCTCTGCGAGCGCAGGGCACGATTTATTTCGCCAAACTTTCACGATTTATCGTCGGACCGTGGAACTTTGCACTATTCGTCGCGCACGCAGTTAGTCAACATTTAAACGGCGCACGTGAATATGTTGCGACGGAAAATAGTTTTTATGAAATATGCATTTCACATGCGTTTTACAACTTGCGAGGAACGCGCGTTTTTCTTTATCGACGCAGCGTGCCGCTTAAAATATTCCAATGATCTTCATATAAACGTTTTATGTTGCTCGTGTCCTCATTTTACCGAGGAAAAAGAGTACGCGTGCGATTTTTTTTGTATAAAAAGCAGAATTTGTTTGATTTTCTTTCCGGTTCGTGTCGTGTAATTTCTGTTAGGGGTCCATACTACCTTTTGAAGGGGTCTATAGGAAGGACTTATTTATATAATCATATAACAATGTATAATACATACATTGATCTTGATCCATTTATCTTGAGACAGTCAATTATTACGGAGACCAGCAGGAATATGAAAAAACGTTTTATATAAAATATTCCTCATATGAAGGGGCACGTTTAATGAGACTATGCACATTTTTCCATAATGGCCCTTTAAGGGTCTGAAGAAGGGCAACTTTAGTTTTTCAAATGGAAACCCATATTTTTTAGTTCTCGTAATTGTGTTAGTCTACATTTCAAGCAAAACTTCAAGTTTAAATTATGGATCAGATTTTAGGAAGAAATATAAAACTGCACTGCCAGTGCACCGGCTCCTCCACTATCTATTGCCTCTCCCCAGCCTTCTTCTACATTTTACAGAAATTTGGTGGGGAGGACTCAGGAGTACGACTGATCTCCCCACTCTACCTTCCCCTTCCACGACGCTATTCCCCCCGCTAGCCCGCGGTCACGTGACGCGTTTCATCACCGTCGCGCATGTGTCCGGTACCGGCAGAGAGAGGGAAACTTTTTCCCCTGAATTCGTGTTCCCTCCTCTCATTTGGCGACTCTGACCGCGCATAATTGCTCAGGCCTTCTCTACTCTACTGTTTCGAGCAGATATGAAAGTGTTGGGAGACAATCCTTATAAAAATGATCGGAAAGGTGTAGCCTTATCAAATTGGCCAAGCGTAGAGCGCGAAATTCCGAAAGAACGGTTTTGTTTACCAATGCTGAAATCCAGTTGCGTGCGTCATTCTTATCAGCGTATTTTGTAATTGAAAAGAGCTACGCGATACAGGGTATCGTTTCTAATTAAGATAAGCAACCTCCCACCATGCCCCCCGATAAACGGAGAAAGTATTGGCGGCTGGGTTGCCCGAGATTCCATGGTTCAACGATTGAATAAGTGACTATTCTTGATGTTCTATACGGTAACTACATATGTATATCACACAGAGACAGATACATACAGCCTATTCTACTTGTTCAGACGATTCCGAGCATCGTCCTACAAAATCAAGGTATCGTTTACATGGTGAAAGCGGTGGATTTTTTCCAGCTGCAACAAGGAAACAACTCGAATCGGCAGCCGATGGATTTTTCATCGAGGACGCACACCGGGGAAAGTACGATTTTTCGTGTTAATTGCCGGCAGTCACCGCGATTTGATTTACGAGCGGAGATTGTCTCTGACATAACTGGGTTGATTAGTAGCCAGGGCGGATCTCCATCTTGAAACAGTCCCCGGGACTGATCGTTCGCTTTCACGACACAATTTTTAGTATTCTATATTATCTATACGACTTTGCGTTCCAATTAATTTCGAGCGAAGTGTGCGTGTCACGGTGTCTACTCGATTTTACGCCGACGACGCGACTGATTCGGAACGCGTGACTGTTGTCGAGTATCGCTAGCTATAATATTTATAGTGCCCTTAATAATTTGCTCACGATGGCGAAAAAAATGTATGAAAT
>CM052289.1:4466623-4501282 GCA_028455765.1 Lasioglossum oenotherae
CATGAATTTTTATTGAACTTCAGCATTTAATTGTAGGATATAGATATAGAATTTTGGAAAATGAAATGTAGAAAATGATGCCTCATTTATCTACTAACAAGTTAATAATACAATTTTACATGTTTCGTTTAGTCAGAAAAATGACTTTTGTCCGCGTTTTTCGTGTTTCAACCCACAGTGCAGCGGTCCGCATTTCTTTGTTTCACACTGGGGTTTATCGTCAAAACGACAGGTTCTAATATCTTTAATTTATGATTATTGAGATTGTGAAGATTTATTTTATTTTGGGCGTTGCTAACATCAAAAATAAATTATGTAGAATATCTCGGTAACTATCAATCAATTTCCTCTACGATCACAAGATTAGAATTTTGGTTTTACTATAAGAAACTCGAGGTGGCCTTCAAAGATAAAAAAGCAAAACAGAAAAAATAATTGTTGCATTGTATGCTATCCTAGAAACCATTCAACTTTCGTCTCAGCCACTTTTTCGAAGAATCACCCTTGTACAGAGTGTCAAGAAATCATGTGTAGAAACCTTCACTTTGAACGGATCTTCTTAGATCTTTTTAGACGTACTTGGCTTCTCGAAGAACATTGGTCCGCGTCGAACGCGAATCTAGCTGGACAAAAATCAAAAATCACATTTTTGCAGGAGAGCGCGAAACACGATGGGACTTCCTTCTAATGAAACGGTTGGTAAGGGTCAATGGTCATTTACTCGAAGAGGTGTTATAAAATGCTTCTAAACTAGGTTTACGGCATCAATAAATAAATAATTCATTAAAATGCTTCTGAAGCTGGTAGAATATGAGCTTTTGCGGGTGTCAAAACATTGCATGCGCTAGTCGTGTTTCAAGCGTTTCCGAACGAACCTTGCCTTCGATTTTTTACGTGCCTATTTTACTTTGTTGGATATGGATAATTCTAAGAAAGGTATGTACTTATATATTTCACAGAAAAACCGATAGTATCTACGTAAATAATCGAGTTCTGCATCATTATTTGTAAAGTATTATATTTTCTGTCTTAGCAAGTGGCTTTACCTCTAGGTAGAGTTACAAAAAAGCTTTGCAATTCTTTGTTGTTTGTTTCACTCTCAAATCGTAGATTAAATATGGTAGAACCATCGTACAAAAAAGTATCGCCCGCCTGTATCAACCTTCTTTGTTTTTTACATTTTAGTGGCGCCTGCTGAAATTTCCTGCGCGGAGCTATTTCATTTTTGCCGCAGTGAGGTGAACGTTACTAAGAAAAGTGCTTGTGTGTATAATTACGTAGTGCACTATTTTCATTTAAAAGACAGTAGTGTTGATGCAAAGGAGTGTATGAAAAAATTGTGTGATAGTCTTTGCGTAAATTTAAAGAACAGGTGGCAGAAAAGTTACTGTAGTGTAACTAAATTTCTAAACTGTTGTATATCTCTCTATTTTTTATATAATGTCATAATAATGTATGCTATATAAACCAAACTAGGTTTATGGCATCAATAAATAAATAATTAATTAATTAATTAAATTTCTAAACAAAAATGAACAGTGAATGGACAGTAAAGTGGAGTTTCCAAATAAAAGTATACAAACAGTAGATGTAACATTTTTTGGTAGAGGACGTCCAATGAAACAATTTGATGAATGTTCTGACAAGAGCAAGAAAAGAAGGATCGATACATTTGTGAAGGATATTAGCAGCGAAGAACTAATATTTGCAGCTGAAACTACATATATGATACATAAACAAATACAAAATGATATTATATGTGATTTGAAAACGTTGCGGGGTCATTAAACAATATAAATAATTTTGGCCAGCTAAATCAATGAAAAGGTTCGGTTCGGAAGCTTTTCTGTTCAAATGCCCAATCGTCACCATGATGTTTTGAACGTTTCGGAAAATCTGGCAAGAAAATGTTTCCAACAAAAGTTAATCAATACACAGTCATCTACAAATACCATTAAAAAAATTTCACAGAACTTTCTTTTTTTAATAACAAGATATGATCGTGTTAATTCTTTAAATGTCACTAAGTATTTTTTATTACATATTGTTGTAGCTGATGTGAAGACGAATTCAATGACCTACTTAACTACGGCTTTAAGTCTTAAAATATTGCTAGAATAATGTTGTCCAGCTAGATTCGCGATCGGCACCACTGTGCGGCGCACCCTTATCAAGAAATGACTTTCTCGTCGGATGACTCGACAGGGGTCGGCAAATTTTCAACGTCGTCCCGCGAACTCCATTTTCCCTGGCGTAAATTTCGTTCCGCGCAGGAAATAGCTTGACACTGAGCGATTTCGAAATAAATGGAGCCACGAAAAAGTTGCGGCCTCCGTTCCGCTCGAAATAGAAACAGTTATTGGAAGAGAAACTCTCTCGCACGTGTACCCCTGTTCCCGTAGCGAGGGTGTTAGTCAAACTCTGTCTGTATAATATTATTTTCGTCCCCAGATAATTTGCTTTAGAATCAATTTCATTCAACGACTCGAATGTGTCCACTCGACCCGTGCCACTAACAGCGATAGCTTTAGGAGAAAAACTGGAACGAACTCCAAAACTCTATCGATACTATAAAAAGGAGCGTGACATTAACATTAGCTATTAATTACACTTGAACGTACACACTGGCAATACTGAAAAGCCATTGTTAGATTGTGAAACTTGATGCGTTCGTAGCCTCCATAAATCTTAAAAAAGTAACACCGGAGAGCGGGGAGTACACAATTCAGCAACTACACTAAATTTTCGATAGACGCGAGAATCTTTTCACGATAGATGCGAAAAAAGTATCCCCTCCAACTTAATACACTGATCTCGGCTCGGTATATCGGTGTGAACCACTACTAACGCGAAGCGGAAAGTCGAATAACGTTATGCGTTACACCAACAGTCTATCTTCTTCATTTTCCATGATTCTGTTATGGGACTTTCACTACCTTATTTCTGGCATTTTTCTGATTAAAATGATACCAAGCACGATATAATTTAAACAGAATTTAGTGGTTTCATTGACGATGAAAGTTTCGGGCGCAAGGAAGGACAGCGTATAGGAAAGAAAGAGACGCGGAGAGTCGCAGTCGCCGGCACAGTTCAAAGGCCCCCGCGTGGTCTCGCTTTACACGCGCTGTGCTTCTCTACGTTCGGCTTGGTCTTTGAAGCATTGAAGCTCGAAAAAAGTAGGACCACGATCGAAAGATGGGAAGAAATCCCCCCGATGCGTTCGCATCTATAGAGAATTTACTGTACAACCCTTTTATAATTTATTGCAACCAGCAGCTTTTGAGAAAATTCAAACAATTTTTCTGGGCAAGTATTTCATCGTTTACTGTCTCTAGTGTAAATCATATTCCCTGCAGTTTTAAAAAATGCTTTGGCGGTGCGAGGGCTGAGGCCTAGAGACGAAAATGTATTTGCAAGTTCGACCAGATTTCCGAAGAACACAGAATATACCGTAACAGAAAGCAAGTATATTTCAATGACAAAGTCGGCGTACTCAGATCAAAGGATACCACAGAGGAGATCTCGAATCTGATCTCTCTTGATCCGGCGCTGCATCCGAGTGCATACTCTGCCTCAGCGACGACGTAAGAGCCTCGCAACGATAATAGAACACTGAGGAGAGAGATCCTGGCACACCGCAGCGTCTCCTTTGCAAAAATCCGATCAAAGAGCGATACAGGAAATTTTTCCAATCTGGACGCGTCCTCCCACTGCAATATGATGCAAGGGGAGAGTGCACTTATTGGTGGTGGGAGGACGTTCGCGTATTATGCGAGGCCATTGTCCAACACTTCGCCAGGCTGGTCGTTATCATCTCCGTTGGACGGGCAACGAAGAAGAATCCTTTGAGAGGTTTGAGAGGGAAGAAAGTGGCGATGATGATGGCCGGTGAGGCGCATGGGCCCGGCTATGAGGGGGCTGCGATGCGCCAGGATGCATCGGCGGAGTAACGAGGTCTATACAGAGCACGGAGCTAGGCTGCGCGAAGGTAAGACGTGATTTATGAAACAATTTCCCGTATCCCGAGAGGCTTGACTCTGTCTAGCTGGAAACTTATCCGCCACGAGAACGGACAGGGGCTCTCAACACTGGATCCTTCTCGAACTAAACAGACACACGGCTACACTGAGAAAAAAAATTCTGTCGAAACAAAAAAAATATATGTTGATTGAATAAGATGTACTATTGAATAGTGCCAATATCATATGAACTTATTTTAATATTTAATACTATTGAATTTCAATAGCAAAACTCACTTCCGCCAATCATATAAGCCAATAGCTTGACCATCAATGTTTTCAAAAAAATAAGATATGGCCTCGAACCAATTCCAGTATAAATCAATACATTTCTCAAATTTTTTTAACAACAAATCTGATTGATGGAAAAAAGAAATATTACGAATAATGATATACGGTATTGAATCAAATACTATTTTCGATCATTTCATGATAGACACTTTAAATACATCACGATTTGCTTCTAAATTTCATACTACATATTGAAAAGAATACATTGATATTCATCGAAGTAAAAAATTACAATAACACGCGTGCTATTGAAGTAACTAGTTTTTTTTCTCAGTGTAGGGATTCGGCCGGATCGAAATAAACATTTTCGAAATTTAGGGAAAATATTCACGTTATTAAGAATATCGAAATCGAAGTATGACGAAGTGATGAGAATATTATAAATTAATATTCCAACACGAACATAATAAGAAAAGTAATAATTGGGCTGCGGAACTTTATGCGAAATAAAAATTGTTTGCATCAACTGCAACAAACGAGGGCCAAGTAATAATTTCTTTCATTCTTCAATAATGTTCATAAACTGCAACTAATGATGTTCTTAAATTTTTTAAAAATCGTGCTTAACCATTTTTGTCATAAACGCATCAAATCCGCAGTCTAGTAATGATACTCATGTTCGGTAGATTCTGCAGAAAATGTTCATCGTCCGACTCGTTATTATACGGAAATAGGTTCAATATCGAGGGGGCGAAGCAAATTCGTACGGAGATCTAATACGACTCTTTGTCTGATACAATGGAACTACCCCCTTTAAAAAGACATCGTGCGAGATTCGTCTAGCGAGGAACGCACACTGATTTCACTGTGCGGAAGGTCGCCGGGGTCTCCGGCACTGGCACAAACAATTTCAATCTATTTCCCGGGTAGGGCGGAAATTAAAATCGATCATTGCCCGGCCGTATCTCCCCAGGATCGTTCGGTCCGCCCTTCGCCCTTCCTCGGCTCGTTCGCCAACCCTCTGTCTTCATCTTCCTACACTTTTTGCTCGAAACGAAACCACTCTTTTCCCTCTATATTCCCACATACTAATATAATAGAATGTTCTTTCCTGAACAGCAATATCTTGTACGAAAAAACAGATTATCTAAGGGAACATCAAGCAACATTTTAGCTCTGTAACATAAAATTACAAAATGACGGAGAGAAACACTATTTAACTTGTTGCATTAACTTGAATAAAAGTAGATTATCTTAATTAAGCCCTCTCCACTTAATTACTAAATAAATAATTTTAATTCTAAAATTTATATAAAATTTATTCTTAATTAAGCCCTCTCCACTTAATTACTAAATAAATAATTTTAATTCTAAAATTTATATAAAATTTATTATTAATTAAGCCCTCTCCACTTAATTACTAAATAAATAATTTTAATTTTAAAATTTATATAAAATTTATTCTTAATTAAGCCCTCTCCACTTAATTACTAAATAAATAATTTTAATTCTAAAATTTATATAAAATTTCGTAGAAAATTGATCATCACACTAATTTTCATCTAATTTACGGGAGTCGACTTTTGATCGCGCGTCTCATTGTGTGCGACGCCGCGAGAGATCACCCGGTCCAGCCGTATAAATAAATAATCGGTGCTCAGATTCAATCGGCCGCGTGTTATTCGGATCAGTCGACCTTCGCCGATCGATCCCAGCCCATTTTACAACCGGAAGTCCATCGGAATCGCACGTCCACTTCGTCGCGAGGTCGTACGTCCGCCGCGACGTACGACGCGTCTAATATCCTGACTTTTTCGATAGCCGTCGAGTAGAAATCGCTATCGGGATCGCGCCGAACACGTTATTTCGCCGCCAATGTCTCGTTTGAACTCAGCAGCGAGGGGGGTGGGTCGTTGGTTTCCAGGTCGGGCCACTTTCGGGGCTGCGAGTGCCGATTTAACCCCTTAACCCAGTGGTTCCTTTTCCCAGACGATGCGACCGTCCTCTCTGCCGATACTTGAACCGCCGTGAGCGGTTTAATTAAATTGTTGCGTGCCAATTGTACGAGGTGCGATCAAAGTCGGAAAGAAGTCGATTTCAAAGTTTTGCGAAAGTCGTACAATTTTTGAAGGATCATGTTGAAAATATGCATTTACAAGAAAATACATTTACCTTGCGATACCATTCGCATTGCATTAAAAACGTTTGTTGCGTGATCAAAAATAAAGAAGATCGTACTTTTAAACAATTTTGCGATCACGTTAGACGGCCGCCGGCTGTAAACGGATAACAATAAGCGAACGAACGGAAACAAAGTGAAAACAAGAAGAAGACGTCCGCAGAAACGTGTCCACCGATCTGCATAGTTAGGCTACCGGTCTCGAGCGTTGTGTGCTTCGAAACAGAGGCTGGTACAGTAACGCGAAATAATTAAAAAAGGAGGGGTTACACAGAGCTCTCTGGGGTATCCGATAGAATAAGAAATGAGAGCGGAGCACCGGACAAAGCCTGGCTTCCCTTAGAAAACGCAATAAATTGTCTCGCCACTCTCTTCATTCCCGCAACCCTTTGTCCCGGCGAGTACCGGCTGAAATTTTTCAGCTTTTCACCGTGGAGGTCGACGGGGAGAAATCATTCCGCCCATTCAACGACGGTTTGTTTTACAATTTACCAACTCCTCGCCCCCGGTCAACTTCTTCCCTCTGTTCCCGGGTCCGTTCGGCGAACGAGGAATAAAAATTACCGCTTATACCGTCGCGGTATCCTGGTAGGACTGTACCGCAATGGCCGTAAAAACGCCGCACTGCAGAGCGCGAAGGACTTTGGAGAACGGTCGGATAGCGTGACCCAGATGCTAGCAACCCCGTCGAACGATACGCGTTAAAACACGTGTCAGATACACGAGGGACGCCTCGAATGCGAGAGCCGTTTCCACCCCGGATTCTGGCTCGGTTTCTTTTGTCCGGCCCCGCTAGTTTTGTTCCCTCTCCCGCGGGCACGCGGAATAAATCCTCCTCTCCCTCTTATTGTTTCTCTTTCCGTTCCCTACCCCGATTACTGTCGCGAATTGACGCGCGGCGAGGTAATCCTTATCGGCACGGATTGCCACCTGCACCTGGAATTATTTTGTCAGATTTCACGCTGTAGCGCACAGGTGTGACGCGCACGGTGGGACATTTTGAAACTTTGCCAATTTTTAAAGGTCCCCTGTCAATTTGCAATTTCGTCTATCCAATTTTTGCAGTCTATAGCTATTACTTAATCTTACTTTGAATCGCGAAATCGTGGTATATCCTGACAGCTCACATTTCGGACGTCATATCCCACCTTCTGCTTTTTTATTACCGCAAGAGTTAAAATACAGCGCGCAAGAGACAAAATGGTGTGCCGTTGAAGGAGAGAATATACCATTGGATCACCATTTTGTCAGTTTTTCAACATTTTCCGTGCGGTCCAAGAAAATATTTCCTACAAAAAGTCTTCTACAAATCTTCTACAAATCTCAATATAAAAAATCCGAAGAAAGAGACGAGACGTGTCCAACGACTTATTTAACGTGGTCCTCCAGTCTCGAAGTAAAGCTGAAATAGGCGTGAACAGCTAATTCGTCGTTCTGGCCCACTGTGCGGCGTAACGAGTAGTCAATTAATTAGTAACGGGTAGCGTAGCAGAAGGGGCGGGATCGAGGAGGCAGGGAAGAAGAACGAACGCGTCGGGAAACACGACGGGACGGAATTAATTATCCGGGAACCGGGGCGCGCGCGGTTCAGCTCGTGTTAAAGCCACGAGACAATTCCATAGACACGCGGTGCTCGTCTCGCTATTGTTCATCGCCGGATCGGATATCGTTGTTTCTGAGAGCTCGATACGGCGGCGGCGGCGGCGGCGGCGGCGGCTACGGGATTGATCGATGGCTCGCCTCCGCGTGTCCTCTCACGAACCACGTGGCATCCATCATGCTACTTGAGGAACGTGATCGGAACAGAAACCAAGAGGACAACAACTCCTCTCGCCACCGTTCGAACTGTTTCGTGAGAGCTCTCTCGCGGTTACCAGTTTAATGTTCACGCCGGAGATGAACGCGCTGACCGCGTTAACGGCCACCAGAGACCGGAATAACTCTAGCAAACTGCGAGGTTGTATCATTTCGTGTGTTATTCGAATGTAGGCTACTTCTGCATTATTATTTCAGAAAGTCACGAACTCGACCCATCGCGCTGCGATTTCTTTTGCGGTTGCAGCAGCTAAAACTTGTTTGTCGTTCGAAAATTCTTACAAGGAAAGCAGTTTTTATCTGTTATACAGAGTGACCTGTACAGTGAGTGAACACTTGGCTGCATGTCTGTGGAAATCAGTATTCGCAAATCGTTATTCCACTTCCTGAGTGCTATTTTACCACGTTTTTATTAGCTCGCTTTCTTGTTTGTTTGTTTGTCTGTCTGTCTGTTCGGTGGCAAATTTTGCAATTGATTTTAAACTAACTTCCCGATGAGCTAGAGGCTTGAAATTTTAAACATAGCTCAGAACTGGATGACAATGCATTATTCAAGAAAAAATTTTTTAAAAGTCTATCCGTTTCGGAGAAATAACAATTAAATATTTACCTGTTCTGTGCAATTATCTATTGCATGCGCCCCACGTTTTTCGTTTTAAATCTTACAAGTATTTGCGTAGCTGTTCAAAATTCACAATCACAAATTTTCAGGATTATCTGTACGTGGTTAGGAGTCTGTAGGGGGCTAGGAAAAATTATTTTATACTTTCTAGTTCATTTTAAAAACGTGGTGTTTTTAAAAAATTTATTTTTATTTAAATAATTATTTATAAGAAGGCTATCGTCCCAGGAACAAAATGTAAAAATATAAATAATATCTGGAACTGTTTTTTTCCTGAAACACCTCCTACATGTCATAAAATCACGATCAACTAATATTTCTGTTAATTATCCTTTAAATGTCGGTGCAGTCTTGTTTAATTTGTCGAGTGAAACGATTATAGAAGTACATCTTAACAAGTTCGAAGCATTCGATGTATCCGCTGGCATGGAAGCTTCTATCGACAAAATCCGGTGATCCGTCTACGCGGGTCGTAATTTCATCCCTTAAATAATTAATTCTTCGACCAGTGTCTCTCGGAAGCGGGGGAGAAGCTCGGCAACGTTTTAATTATGGATCCTGCAGATTAACGTATCAGCTCGCGCATATTAAAACACAGGAAACGATTTTCGTCGCGCGATCGGAAATCGGACCGGGATAAATGAAGAGGGGGTTGAAGAGGAAGCGTAATCATTGCCGAGCTTGTATTTATTGGCGAATCCGGAGAGAGATATGGCAATACGCATTCACGTATCGGCGAAAAACGTACCCTCCCTGTGCGAGCGTGATAGTGCAACATATCCTGCGGAATTATGCAGCGAATACATTTTTTTATTATATTCAAGTATAATCTGGTATTTTCTAGTATATTTTGATATATCGTGGTACTTTCTAGTTTGTTCGGGTAAATTCTGGTCTATTCTAGTATTATATATCCTTCTATATTTTGAAGCGGTCCCGGGCGTATCCCGTCGAGCCACGGAGGGAGGGGGTCCGCGCGGAATGATTAAAAACCAGGTCACAGGACTGCTTGCTTTTTTAATTATTCCGTAGCCCAGCCAAAAAGAGGACGATTAATAAATGCGGGAGCATCGTGATCCCCGAATCCGAGGCTAAACCATACTGTGACCGATTGCCAATTTATTGACATCGGTAGACTGCGGATCTTTAAATAAAATAGAAATGTTTCGCAACAATTGTGGGCAGAACAGGAGTTAAATAAAGTCACTTCATCCCTTAATAGATTGTTTACATTGAGAACAACGTAACAATATTGTATTCTTAGATTTTTCTGTTTCACGTGAAATGCATAAAAATCCACAGTCTAGTAATCAGTCAGACCGGATTTTGTTAATGCGTTTACGGAGCGGAATGTAAACAATTTTTCCATTTCTCAAGCGTTCGTTTCAGTCTAGAGCACAATTGTCGAAACACTTGCCGCGTCGTTCCTAATTATTCCCTCCCCCATTGCACCCCTACGAATTTAATGAACCGAAAAGCGGCGAGAGGATTCACGGGGCGCGCACGTAAAACTTTCGAAACGGAAGCAATTATCCTTTCATTTATTCCCGGACACGTTTCCCCGGAGCTCTGAAGCAAAATGTTTAGCGAAGTTCCTCGTTCAGAGCACGTCGTACAGCGACGAATCGCCAATCTAGCTGGACAAAAATCGTTTCGGTACTCGACTATCCTAAAATCATTTAATTCCTCTTGCGAGTACATTATTTATTGCTTTAAACCAAGTATGGTTCGCGTAGTTAATTTCTGTAGAACGCAGACAATACGAAGAACCGAAGGATCCAAGGTTTCGATAACCGGCCGGGTGGTCTGGAATTTCGAATTTCATCTTTTCTGGAACGAATCCAATCGGGTTATCTAGAACCTAGATTCCTACCAGCTGATATTTCGACTGGCGACGTTATACGTAAATTATTTTCCTGAAGATTCCGGAAATGTTGCTGGTCGAATTCGAGGTGTGGAGGATGGTTTTTCGGGATGTGGAGACAGGTGATCGAATAAAATAAAATTTGGTCGACGACGGGCTGTGACAGTAACGGGTCGCGTGAAGACTCATGGTACAGCATACCCGGCTACCGAAAGAGGGTTGCGTTACAAAAGGAAACGGTAAATCACCGGTGGAAATGGATAGCTCATTAATAAGGAGATCGCGGGGTGAGGCCGTGGCACCGGCTGCGGCTTCTGTGCCGAGAACTCGCGACTGGCAAGCTACCAAGTCACGAACAATACACCCTGAAATTCCGACACGTTCCCCATTGGTACCAAGCGGGGGTGGCCGCACACGAATATACCCCTTCGACCGATACCGTTGATTCTCCCGTTTGCGATCTCACTAGAACCGCAAACGCTAAAGGAAACGCCTAATTGTACGAGAAAAATTCGGATAAAGACCGCAATAATTTGAAACGGCCGCGGCCTTTTCATTATTTCGAGCTGATGCGACATCGAGTCAAGAGCAGAATAACTAGTTCATGAATTGTAATAGAGTCACTCTGTCTTAATAAATACGCAGATAATGATTTCCTAAAAAAAGAAAAATGGTTTCACTGGTTCAATGTTGCTCCCCACTAGCCCAATGTGGGCCAGATCGACATTTTTTTGTTACACCACCGGAAATGTCTGAAAAATCGTGTGAATAATGAAGAATAATTGAAAACTAGCTATTCAGGCATTCAAACAAGAGTAATCCATAATTTTTGAATGAACGAAGTTTCTTACATTTAATGAAATAACAAGAATGTGTTATTGCTGTCTTTTATTTAAAGAATTACAAAAATTCAAACAAGATTAAGTATTATATTTTACAAAGTCTATATCAAAGACTATATTCAATTGATCATACGGATTTTCTGCTTATAACTCTATTTGTCTATGAATAAACAAAAATCTATACTATAATTGCTCTTGACAAAGGTAAAATATAGGTTTTAAATATGGAAAAACTGCTGTTACTATAATCTCTCAAATACAGATGATTCAACTAAGCTAGCAAGAAGTTCGAATGTTTATCAATGGTCGTGTAACCTAAAAAATTCATAAGATAGGTCTGGGTTAGGTCTTTACACTCGTAAGAGCCGCTGAGTGGTCGTCAATGCGTCTCGTGCAACGCGATTCGCCGCGGAATTGCGTGTCACGCGATGATGGCTTTAAACCATCATAATTTCCAAATATGGATGAGAATAGACGAGAACTTTGCAGGATCTTTTAGAGCAGATGTTGCTGAAAATGCTCCACTTTGTTAGAGCATGACTGTGTATGCACTTTTTAACTTATCCCTTGTCAAAGGGGAAAAACTTTGACGTTTTTCCTTAGTTGACTAAGTTATTTTTTTTATAACAAATTCTGAACAATACTGTTTTGTCTTCATATGAAAAAAATGGTGCACTTAATCTTCAGTAGGTTTTCCAGGACATCGTTATGAAGAAAAGGAATTTTTTCGGCGATAAATCGTATCTGAAAAAGTTTGATCTTTGGACGCTTATTGTAACGAGAGTTTTTAATAACTTTACTTAATATTATCGGTTTAAAAATCGATATGGGGACTTTGATTTTTTAGCTCATGGACAGCTAGCGCGTCGATATTTCACCATTATTTCAAAATATAAAGACCACATTAAATAAGTCGTTGAATTCGTCTTGGCATCAGCTATAACATTATTGAATAAAAAATATATAGTTATAAATAAATATTGGAGGTGACCAGAATTTTTTATTTAAAAAAAGAAACTATTCAAATTTTTTGTATTGAGATTTGTAGAAGACTGAGTACTGATTACTTTTTGTAGGAAACATTTTTTTGTCATACCTCCGGAAATGTTTGAAAACTCGTGTGAATAATGAATAATATTTGAAAACTGGCTGTTCACCATTATTTCAAAACATAAAGACCACATCAAATATATCGTTGGATTCCTCTTGGCGTCAGCTATAAGATTATTTAATAAAAACTATGTATATATATATCCCACGAGCAAGTTTTGCATACCAGTTATTTATTCGATAATGGGGTAAAGCTATGAAAGCTTCTAGTGCCTCTAATTGGTAATGTTTATCAATGGTGGTATAATAAAAAAAAATGCATAAGATAGGTCTGGGTTAGATCTTTACACTCTTAAGAGCTGCTGAGTGGTCGTCAATGCTTCTCGTGCAACGCGACTCGCCGCGGAATTGCGTGTCACGCGACGCTTTAAACCAACATAATTTCCATGTTTGGATCGATTCGGGTGCGAAATTTGCAGGATCTTTTAGAAGGGACGTTGCTACAAATGTTCCACTTTGTTAGAGCACGACACTATGTAACACTCTTATCTTATCCCTTGTCAAAGGTGAAAAACTTTGACAGTATTCCTTAGTTGACTAAGTATTTGTCTTTATAACAAATTATGAACATTAATGTTTAGTTCCTGGTGCGTTCTCAACATAGATATACATTCTTCATACGAAAAAAAATTGGGCACTTAATCTTCAGTAGGTTTTCCAGGACAGCGTTTTGAAGAAAAGGAATTTTTTCGGTGATAAATTGTATCTGAAAAAGTTCGATCTTTGAACGCTTATTGTAACGAGAGTTTTTAATAACTTCAATTAATATTATCGGTTTCGAATGTAATGGACAGAAACGTTGTACATTCGTCAAAAATCGATATGAGGACTTTGATCTTTTAGATCACGAACAGCTAGCGCGTCGATCTGGCCCACTGTGCGGCGCGGCGATCCGTTGATAAATAGTACCGAGCATGGTTTCGCTGGAGGTGGTATAATAGCACATTAATAAGCCGGGCGCGCATCTAGACAACGAATCGCTGTCGTTAAATCGTGCTCCACCTTCTCTTCTTCCCACTCTTCGCGCGCCATGGGATATCGTTTGAAATTAATAGAAGGCGTGAAGGATTTATTAACACGTCGCGCGCGGCCCCCGTACCCTTAGGACCGTCTTAATTCTGTGCTCTAGCGAGACAGCAACGTTTAAGGCAGTCATTCATGGGATCAATACAGGCTATAATGTTAGGGAACGCGGTCAGATCAAAGAGGGCTACGTCTTCTAACGCGCTGTAGCTCGCGGCTATGATCGCGCGCAATGTGTTCATATAAACTATAAACGCTTTTGCGTGTGCGCTTGGACGAGTTCGTAGCCGCGCGCAGATTAATGTACTACATATCTACTACATATCATCCTCCTACGCTCGCTGTTTTCGCAACTTTCCTGGATGAGGCCTTTTTGCCCGCGTAATTTCGCTTCCGACTTCGTTTCGCTTTTTACTCACCCGGTTGGAACAGAGAATTTTTACGCCCTTCCATCTGCTAACCGGCGAAATCACTCTGCGACATTAACGTTGACTTTGTTACATTAATTATGAACCCTCGGCCAAATTGAGCTTTGTCTCCATTCGTCTCATTTTTCATTGTGTAGGGATCGATCGATTTAATCTGTGGATCGTGCGAAACGTAGTCGTAACGTAATACATTATTAGACAGCGGATTTTATGCATTTATGACAAAAAGCAGTGAGTGAAATTTAAAGGAAACAAGACATTTGGAAAATGTGAAAGTACGGAGACGTTATTCGCGATCAATTGAAATCATTCGCAGAACAAATACATCTTTGTTTAGCTTCATTTCCGTGCAAATGATGCGTTAACATTTTATTTTGCAGAAAGATCCGCTGTCTGCACATTATGATCCATTTTACGTTGTGTTGCATTGTAAATATGTACATTGTCAATGTATATTCTAAATGTATTAGGACCTTTAATAAGTTCTCGCTGTTTCTTTTACAAAATAAAAGCTTTATTTAAACTATAAGGAACAAAAACATTTTATTCAAAGTATTGCCCATCACTGGCGACCACTTTCTCCCATCTTTCTGGCAGTATATGAATTCCGCGTCGGAAAAACGACATGTCTTTTGAGGCTATCCAAGAATCGATCCATTTTTTAGCTTCTTCGTAAGAATGAAAGCGCTATGTATTAGGGCTGTAACTTTTCCGAAGCTTCGAAGACTTCGAAGCTTCGAAGGATTCGAAGGAACGAAGGGAACTTTGAAGTTTCGAAGTTTCGAAGTTTCGAAGTTCCGAAGCTTCGAAGTCTTCCAAGTGCTCGAAATTAGGACTGTAACTTTCCTTCGAAGGTCGAAGATTTCGAAGCTTCGAATTTCGTAACTTCGAAACTTCGGAACTTCGAAGTTTCTGAAATCGAAGCTTCGAAATCTTCTACCTTCGAAGGAAAGTTACAGCCCTACTATGTATGACACCATAAGTCTCAACAAGAATTCTATGTGCTTCAGCTGCAGATTTCTTTTGAATAAAGTAGTGCAATCAAATTCCCCGCAAATACACTGTATTCGGCACAAAAGTAGACATTTTCAGAACTAAGAAAAAATTACTTTGCTTATACTAAAGTGAACTACCATACACTGAAATTTATGGTTAGATACACTACTGCCTTGCATGTGTGTTACCATTCGAAATTCCACGAACGGGATACTGCTACTGTCATCTTTGAAGAAACAGCGAGAACTTATTCAAAGTCCTAATACATTGTAAATATATATTCTCGCGAATAGTACGATCAAAAGACTAAAAAGATATATGCAAAGACTCTAGGTAAAGACTCGAGTTTACTGGCTAGATTTGCGACGTCCTCTCACAGGGGACAGTCGAGTGCAAAGGGTTAAACACTGTCAGGCTACACCGTCCATCGATCCGTCACCTTTCCGAGATCTTTTCGCTCGTGTAGGTACTGTACGAGTTGCGGTACGAGCTTTTATGCGGTAACGAACTTACCAACGAAACAGCCGGTGGCTAGGTAACAGTGGGAACACGCGAGGCGCCATTCAACCGTGACACGGCAGTGAGCAGGTCGGAGCTTTGTGGCAACCGGAAATGGAGCGGCGCTTTGAGCAGCGCAAACTTTCTTATGCCTTTTTCGCGTTTCCCCATTGTACAGGGGCCGGGGCTATCGTAACCGGAAAGCGAAAAGGGGACGAAATTTCTCGCGAAGAATGGAATCGAATTTTTTAGACCTCAAAGGCTTTTCACGGGGTCAGCCGCCGTCCCGCAGAGGGTACTCAATCCACCAGGAATGTCAAAAGCGCGCCGAGATACGGAATCTTAACGACCCACGAACAAAGTTCGATTTTCATTGTTGTCGCGCCTTCACGGTCTAACGCGTATTGCATTTCGGAGGTATTAGCTGCTTGAATCTCAGTCTCTGTCGTTCTTTTGCTAAAAGAATATACAGAATATTTTATTCAAAGTGTTCTCCATCGTTAGCTATAACCTTTGTTGATTAGTTAACGTACTATTCGTTGATAGTAAAAAGGGCTACAAAATGGAGATAACAATCTTGTAAATGGAGAACGCGAATGACCAAAAAATTCAATTTTGACCAGAATACAATCAAGAAATTTGAAACTCATTGACAGAATACATTGATTACGATGGTGCTTACTTTCATTAATAGATTCTTTGTTTTTTAAAAGTTGATCTTATTTGCCTGAACTTGTCTGAATCGGAGAGATCCATTCTCTTACGTGTCCATTAATTACTAAACACACTGTCCAACATCAAATTTGTACCACAATTACTGTTGGGTGGTTCTTATAGAGTTTTTCGTGCTGATTCCCAATCTGTCCTTAGTTTTTCTCCTAGACGCTCAGTTTTTGAGAAACATGACTTTGGAAAAAGCATATTTTTCAACTTTAAACAAATATTGTGATGAGAGCAAATTTGCTTTGTCTTTTCTCTGATCGAAACTGTGCGCTGTGAACATATTTACTCTTATCAAATATTTACGATCGTGAAACAACAAATTAAATATTGTGATGTTACTATAAAAGATATTGAATTGTTCGTTACAGCAAAAGATTCTGTATACTTTCCCGAATTCAGCGATATCCAATATTAATACATTATGATTGTCTAAATATCTATAAACTCTATAAGAACTTACGAAACTCTATAAAAACCACCCAACACTAATTAGGAAACATAAAAAAAGTTGGAATTTGTTGGACAGTGACATTTAGGTATCGTATGAGTTATTATACCAATTTCGTATCCATGAAATTTAGAGAATCACAGAGAATGGAAATATTCTAGAATTCTAGATCGAGAGAAACGTTTAATTTTCCAGTTAAAGTAGCTCCGAGCGCAAAGGGTTAATAAATACAGCTAATGTCCACTATTACCCCTCTAAAAATACTCTTGAGAACCGTAGACATTGGAAAAGCCCGAAGATCCGAATCTTATCGGTCCCCGCGGGCAGTAAATTAGGAATTTAATCAGGCGCTGCGATACGATGAAAGAGATTCCAGCCCCCGAAAAAAATCCACGTTGTCGCTCGAATGCCGGCTAATTGAATCAATCACTGTGTCTTTCGGGGACTGCGTTCGAATGTCCTCGGAGATTCCTCGGACGATAACGCGCGCACGTAGTAAAACAGACTCTCGGAACGGAAAATCCGGGAGAAGTTGGAAGCGCGGGGTGGAATCGGCGCTTTGATTTAGCATGAAACTTCGCGAATTCCGGCAACTGGGAATCGGGACGCACACCTGCGGAAATTCCGTGAGATCGAACGGATCGGCGCGGTTTCGCGGCTCGCTGGCTGCTGCCGCGTTTCCATCAATGATTTTCCCATGTGTTTCGGACCGGGCAGATTTCGCCGAAATGTAATCCGCGATTGCGCATTACCGGTGCCGATTAAAGTGTAATTGTTAGCCGGATTTCGGGCTACTCTCCGTTATTTGTTACTGATTTACAGGTGCGATTGAAACCACTATTTCGAGCGATTAACCTTTCTGGTTTTGGATCCTGCAGATTTTCATGTGTCCAACGGGAGGTTCGTAAACGGATTTAAAAATGTAAAACATTCAAGTTCCCATAGAATTGCTATGTCTTTTTGCTATTCAAACTTTCATCCTCGTTACTGTGAACTCTACGTAGTAAAAATCGCTGAACCATCATCGCAAGCGTGTCGAGGAGAATTAAGGGGGTAGTATACCCTCGATTTGTAACTAGAAAATTACTAGAATCTTACTAGAAAAATGGGTCGAAACATGGGTTTGCGCGGTTTCGCTTAATGTCCTTATAAGAGCAAATTTTCTGTTGATTAAAGGCTCATTCGAAAGAGGAAGGTTCACCGCATGGTGCTCTGGTCATGAGGTTAACGAGATTATGTTTATATCTAATTATATTAGTGTCCAAAGTAGAGTAAAAATCTAGGAAAAAAACCCGCACTTTGGACACTAATATAATTAGATATAAACATAATCTCGTTAACCTCATGACCAGAGCACCATGCGGTGAACCTTCCTCTTTCGAATGAGCCTTCAACCAGCACAAAATTTGCTCGTATAAGGACATTAAGCGAAACCGCGCAAACCCATGTTTCGACCCATTTTTCTAGTACGATTGTAGGTATTTTCTAGTTACAAATCGCGGGTATACTAGCCCCTTAAGACGAATCGTGGATCCACTACGATAAAGCTGCCAGAAGACCGCGATTTCAATCCGGTCCGAATATTAGATTGCCTCATAAATATCGAGCAAATTCGATAATTGCGACACATTGCCGAGTAGAGGGGGCTCAAAGGCATATCCGCGATTGGCCAATTTGTCCGAATAGTGACCCCATCGGTCTTTAGGGCTTTTTACTCGTCGAGCCGGAGTCTGCCACGAGGAGAAGCTTCGAAATAACCGCAATTAGAATTGTCGGGCTCCTTTTCGGGGAAGCCCGCACCGCCAACGGCGCTGACCGATCTATGGCCGAGGCGTTTATGGGAATCTGGCAAAGGGCGTGCGTGAGAAACCGCTCGTGAAAGTCTGTGAATCAAATCCTTTGAATTGTTCATACTATATTATGTTATTATTATTATTTATTTATTTATTTCGGACCGAGGTCCATTTATACAAATGTTTACAATAGAACAAAGACTTAACATAAGTTACTAAGAAAGGACATGCATAAAAAGAAAACAGAAACTATTGGTATAAAGGCACTGATATTATACGTTAATCCTGCGTAATTTTTTTTTGAAAGTTTGTATCGACCCATTAAAATAGTCAATACTGTTATGTAGAGTGTTGGAGTTCGCAATAATTCGATTTATAGGATTTATTAATCCATATGCGGATTTGCATTTAAGTGTTTGAAAACCTGCTCGAGATCTCAAAACACGTGCAGGTGCGTAAAAATTAATTTGCATAAGGAGAGAGGTACAATCTATATGGTTATTAATTAAATTAAAAATAAAGCTCTGGTCGGATACTCTTCTGCGATTATGTTACAATTAACCTTTCATTTTCATGGAAAGAAAAGCCTTACCTTCTCATGAACATTCATTATCATGAACATAATTTATTCGAGTCTACAGAACAGATTCTTCAAATTCTCACTATAGGTCCAGATAAAAAAAGTTGTCGAAATCAGATTTTTGCATACAGACAGGAATCTGCATAAAGTTCTGCGGTGTGGTTGGAGAAGTAGATGCTAGCAAGATGCTTGTCGGTTGCAGATTGTCAAAATGTCAACAAGCAACCATGAATTATATCAGCGTCTGTGGCGAACACGTGAAATATTTCTCATTATGGAAAGTGCACTCGCATTTCGAGCGTAACTTCCGTCGCGGGAAACATCGTCGCGACTTCTACCGTCTTTTTCCACTCTCGCGGGAAAGAGGGAATTTTCTCGAGGACGAGAGGGAGGTTCTCTTGGCTAATGAACAAAAACCGCTCTCGTGCCCTTTTGAATTTTTCCGCGGGCCACTCTCTCGTGTTTAACGGTGCTCGCCGCCCGTGAACGAACTTCGTAAACGATAATGGATCGCGGAGTTTCCGTCGCGGGAAGACTATTTACTATTTACCCGCTTACGCCGTTGCCGTCGTCGACGTTGTCGTCGGTGGTGCGTGATAAAAAAAAGCTGTACAATCTATTTTTCTGGACGAAGAATTTCTTCTCTTACGGAAAATGAAAATTCGAAATTTACTCGTGTCAGCACCCTCCCGGACAAAAAGATAGCACATCCAACATTTTTTTGAAAAATACATTTTTCCGTGTCAAAAAATAAAACTTTTACGTTTATTTTGTCAAGGATACGGTGCACTGTATCTATGAAGGTTTATTCGGTGCCAATTAATTCAAGAGAGCAATTAAGAGACCGAATCATAGATGCAGTGCACCAAATATCACCAGAACAATGTTTAGTTGCAATTTATCAAGTCAGTGCTAGATGTAATGCTTGCATTGCTGCAAGAGGGCAACATTTTGAACAATATCTACATTTAAATAGATGATAACGTAGATAAAAAATGTAAATAACAAAAAATAAGTACAAAAATGAAAACTTGTTTTGTTTCTTTTCTTGCGATTTTCTCCAAAACGAAGCAAAAACGAGCAAATCTCTAAAAGACTTTTTGTCTTAGTTTTTCGGTCCCCTACACGCTCCTGAAGTATTGCCATTTAAATTCGGGACACGCTGTATAATACTTAAACAAATACAAAATGATATTATATGTGATTTGAAAACGTTGCGGGGTCACTAAACATCATAAATAATTTTGGCCAGCTAAATGAATGAAAAGGTTCGGTTCGGAAGCTTTTCGGTGCAAATGCCCAATTGTCATCACGATGTTTCGAACATTTCGAACAATCTGGCAAGAAAATGTTTCCAACAAAAGTTAATCAATACACAGTCATCTATAAATCCCATCTAAAAAACTTCACAAAATTTTTTTTTAATAAGAAGATATGATCATGTTAATTTTTTAAGTGTCACTAAATATTTTTTATTATATATTGTTGTAGTTGATGTCAAGACGAATCCGATCACTAGGGGTGTGCGAGAACCCGAAATATCAGGTCGGGTCCGGAACACGAAATTTTTTCGAGATCGGGACGGGTACTCGAAAATTTCGAGATTCCCGAAAATTTCGAGAGCCCAGTAATCATTTATATTCGGTTTAATGAATACATTCATGGTTTCGGATTTTTTATTCTAGATGTTTTCGAAATTGAAAGAATGTTGTCCATCACGAATTCTTTTCAAGATTGCCTTATGTCATATTCTCGAAATTTTCAGGAATCTCGAAATTTTCCGGGAATCTCGAAATTTTTCGGAAATCTCGAAATTTTCTCGCACACCCCTACCAATCACCTACTTAACTACGGTTTTGGGTCTTGAAATAATGCTAGAATAATTTTGTCCAGCTAGACTCGCGATCGGCACCACTGTGCAGCGTGAGAGAAATGTCGCAGGAAAAATTTCAGTAGGTAAGGTCCACTGTGGTGTGTAATCGTTGATCGGAAACGCCACGATTATGTGGCATAGAAAATCTGGAGAATCTCGTTAGGGTGGGTAGACGGTTACCCAATGCTTCTTTCGTTCGCCGCTGTTTTCCTAAACTCCTCCGAAACGCAGGGAACGACAGATTTAGAGGGCGGTAGGTCACGAGATATCTTTGATATTTATTTAGCCGGTTACGGGGAGCCAATAAATTCGGCGAGTAGACGGTCGCGGGCTTATTCCGAACCCTCTAGATAAGGGTGCATAACTTAAGAGGGAAAGAAGAAGGGCCGCGTGCGTGAGTGAACCGAGAAGAAAAGAGAGAGAACCAAAGGCACGTTCTCTCGGGCTGTGAAATATGTTCTCCCTTTACCTCAACGGTAAGATGACGCCAGAAGGTCATGAATGGGACTCCTCGAAATCTTCTTAAGCGCCTTATAAATCCCTAGTCACTCTTCATGAGCCGCGCCGACTCGCTTGTCGGGACGCAGCTCGAATTTTTCCGAGGGAAACAAACTCTCGTTTGGGACTACAGTCTTATTTCGATATATATATACATGGTTTTTTGGTTCGGCGATGAGTGCTTTATAGGACAACGATTCCAGAAATGACGGCTGTAATTGCTTTCGTTTCGAACCCTACTGCTTACTCTCTCCGTAAACTGTGACACGTCGCATAGGTTCGCTGGGGTCTGTCTCTTAGGTGGGTTAGAAAAATAATCGACGCTATTTTCAAGCTTTTGTTAACATTACAGCCACGTCTACATGCTGGGATCTAAATTTTTTAATTTGGCACCGCTGTAATTGTTCCAGTAGTCAGCCATTTAAGGCCAGCCATCCTATGCGTTGTATTATTAATATACTATTTTCTAAATGATTTGTATTACAAAATTTAGGAATTGCGTTTTCCATTAATGGGCAAATGCCGGACAAATACAACGCGCGATTCATTAAGTTTACTTTCGTCATTTCGAAGTTTCCATCGGCAATAATTTGTAGAATCTGAAACTGATTGAATTGAATTGCAGACTAAAGCTATTGTTGCAGGATTGAATTAGAAGTTATTTTACTAATGGATGAATCGAGGATCAATACGGTGCGCGTTTCATTAAAATACAATTATCGCTCTTCGAGCATCGATATGAAAATAGTTTGCCGAATATAAAATGGTCATACTGCGTTTAAATATAAAAATAATATGGAAGGATTGAATCGGAAGTTGTTTTACTAATAGATGAACCGTGGATCAATACGACGAGTGTTTTAATAACGACGTTATTTCGAAGATTTCTGTAAAAATAGATTATCGAGTATCAAATTATCGTAGTATTTCGAGGAAGTATTATCGGTGGATCAAATTAGAGGTTGATCTATTATTCAGTAAATATCTGGAACGAACGAAGTACGACAGCGTTTAGCTAAAATAACCTCGGCTGTTTCGACGTTTTTAAGAGCTCGGAAGTAATAGCCCGATCGAACTCGGCGAATATTGAACGATCGTGGTATTTTTGCTACCTAGCATAAGCTACTACAATGGTCGAAATTTCTATAAAGTCACTGTGTTTTGTGCCCGTGCGAAATCAATGCGGGCCGGTTTATGTACTTCTTTAAGGCCTGGTTTACGTTGTATTTTTGTCCAGAAGAATTTCAAAGTTGTTGCACACGTCTTGTTGTTACTGGGAGCTCTAATTTAGCTCGAAATTGTGCTGCATTTTTCCTTTCCTTAGCTGCAGACCTCATTAATATTGAATGTTGTCTCTTTGACTATTTTTTATTATTACCTTTATGATGATTTTTTTCCGTAATTTTCACGTAAATTGATATAATTATTAATCACAGTATATGACCGATTAGTTTTCTTAGCAATTGCGTGATTAGAGCAGGCCATATCTTTATAAGCATCGATTGATGCGTTTTCTTCACTTGTTAGTACTTTTCCTCTCGGCATTCTCATACACGTGAATCAAATTATAACAAACAGGATTTCTGTGAGTTCTAAAACTAATACTTTTAGAATATTTGCAGTTTTCCGTAATTCTCTGCTCAGAATACAGAGAAACATTACGTGACTTTATAAGAAACTTCGCACTTGTGTTCTGCACCACACAGAAAAAAATTAAGAAAAACGTAAATAATAAACATAACGGTGTAGAGTACGCAGTCCCTCTATCCGAGTGTCTACAAGGCAGAAGACCAGATACGATAAATCAACAAAAATGGTGATACTTTTCAAATATCTATGAAAAACAAGATGACTTTATAGAAATTTCGACCACTGTATAAGCGTCAAGCTGCTGGAGAGAAATGAACTCGGAACTATTTTATTTATGGATATACTTCGAACCAATACGGTAGAGATGACTTATCCTTATTTATTTCGACTGCTCATTTTTGGGTCACACTTGATACCTGTGCTGTTGTTTTTTCCATAGGCCGAGTTGATAAATATCGACAATTTGCTCAGGATCGGAGTGTTCGCAATCAAGCGATTCGCGAACAAGGTAAAGACAGAAACGAACCAAATTATTTCGAACTCGCAGCTGGTGGCAGAAATTTGTGTCACTCTCGTGAAATTACAGGGACCACGAAGGGCAGAGATGCAGGAGACGAGAACTGGGCCGAATCGCTAGTTAACCGAAAACGATAATCGCGCACGAAAATCGAGACTTCCGGGTAGGTCGACTTTTTTGTCGATGCAGAGGAGAACGTCTGCTCGTGGTCGGTGGTTTCCTGGGGGTTTTTAGGTTCAGGGTGGTCCATGGCGAGCATTATTACAGGCGCCGCGTTTCGAATGAAGACAAAGACCGCCCCCTTGTCGGCCCGCAAGGGAATCCCTGCTGCAGGGAACATCTAATCGCAACACGTGCTCTGAAAAATTAACCTTTTAGCAGAAAGTCAATTTTTTAACCCTCCGGCAATGTTCCTTTTCGCCGGGCTTTACCCTTTTTATTGTTATAATATTTTTAAAATTCAATATTAATAATAATAATAATAATGATTATTATTATTATTATATACGGACCGAGGTCCTTTTATACAAATGTATACAGTTTTTACAGTATAACTGATAAAAACAGAAAGAAGACATGACAAAAAAAAAACAAAAAAAGTCTTAACCTAAGTCTTAATTAAAATTTACATAAAAATGGACCGCGCGAAACTAAACAAGTACAGGTAAGATTAACAAATAGTATTGCGCAATTTTGTTTTGAATGCCTGTAACGTGCCATTAAAAAAATCGATATTGTTATAAAATCTGTTAGAGCAAGCAATAATGCGATAATATATGAAATTAAAAATTTTATATCAATTATGTACACAATTGAAAATTTAATATTTTAATTCGTCCGGAACTCGGCGTCCCAGTCGTTCATCGAGCAAACTGTTCGTCCTGAACAACAGCCCTTTGGAACCTCGAAATCCAAAATATGATTTATGTCACACAATTTTCGGATTTTTACGCAAAATAACATTTCCCACACATTTTTATTGTGGAAGGTAAGCTAATGATTTCAGACTGAGATAACAGTTTATTTGATCTACACGTTCAGCGTTTATAAGTGGAATATAGAGCGCGGATTTTTCTAGTCGGCAAGGACTTCTATGAAATTTTGTTGCTAGGATTACAGTATTAATATGCCTAGGTGTCCATATTCCAGAGACCGGGATCCATCCATCACGAGCTTGTCCTCGACTAATCCCAGAGCGGGAATCGCGAAATGGAAAACGTTCGTAGCTTCACTAATCCGCTAATAATCCCGCGTAGCTCTCCAATAACTCGCGAGGGACACATGGATCTCTGCACCAGGTTCGAAGGTGCTGTATCGAAGCGAACATCGAAGAGAAAACAGGATTTGGGCTACCGTGTCCAATCACGTATCGATCCGAACCTCCATTTTGCGTCCGTTTCCGGATTTCAAAAATCATTGCACGCGTTTAGTTCGGCCGAGGATTTCACCCAGTTTCGCGCTGCCATTGTTAAACAACTTTTTCGTTTAAATTCAAACTGGATTCACTTGCTAACTCATACTCGAAAAATGTACTAAAAATTCGTTGAACAATAATAACAATTTTCTTCAAAATTACACAGCCGTGCTAGTAAGAACGTTTAAAGAAAGAAATGATACAACCGAACGAAAAACAAAGTATAACGTAACTTCAATAAAAGAAAATTTCCGTTATTTCGGTGATAATATTGTTGTAAAACTCGAATGTTGCGAACAATGACTCAATTTTCGTTAACACAATCACTAGACAACGGATCTTTGTGGAAAATAGGAAATGTTCCACCTGAATTGCAATAAACCGGAGTGACATAAAAATTTCTTTTCTCTTTTAACCCTTAGCGGTCGAGTGGCGCCTCTGAGGCGCCATTAAAAGTTGCTGTACCATTATTGAAAATATTGTTTACATTATTAGATATGTAGGTATATAATCAATTACTGAACATTTAATTATTTCATAAACTGTAATATCAATTTCATATCCACCAAATTTAAAATCTCATAAAAAATGGCAATATTTTAGGTCGGAAGAAATGTTTAGTTTTCGAGTTAAAATAGCTCCGACCGCAAAGGGTTAATATGCTCAATGGGTTGGAGATAATATAAGATTATTTTTAAATTCGTCGAAATTGTTTAAGGAAGGAACAAATTTCGCTGCGTAATAATGAGCTCTTGCTCGCATTCCAGCGTCGCAATGTTTTATGGATGGCAGAGAGTGCATACGCAGACGATGCACAAAAATTAATCCGGCCGTTCCATGATGGAGGGTACGCGCGTTCGAGTGAAGTGGCGCATTTAAAAAAGGTTAGGCCGATCCGTGGCAAAAAGGAGGCTGGATTTTTATAACGGCGACGCGCGGCGCAAATTAACCACCGGCTCGATTGCGTTATTACACGTCATAAAGTTGAGAATATCCAGCCCGGTTCGGGCCCGGTCTTTTTTTTGTATCAGAATGTACATATAATCTCAAGCGTGAAATGACCTATAAGAAAGAGACGACTAGCGGCACTGTGTGCATGCTCATTTATTCGCGATCGTGCAAGCTATTTTTCAACGGGCCGCGCGCATGCCAACGCGAAATTTCTTCATTTGCTTCTTCATTAAACAGCGGTCCGTACAATTGTTAATGCCGTCGTATATCCACGCCATACGTAATGGGTAACGACTGAATGGAAGCTTAATTCTTTATGCCTTCTATTCGTAGTCAATTAACTGCAATTAGTGACGCAACGTGCACGTATGCGAGAACGCTGTTTGCGAATTTGAAACTTTCGAAATTCTCTGTGCCATTAACGGTCTACCATACATAAATGTCTTTGTTGTTTTCAAAGATACATTAAACGTCTCGACAACAAAGTTGTATGGTAAAATGGAGCTCACTCGATACCAAAAAAGTTTTGTTTTTGTCTCATTTTTTTAGAGACATCAAAGTCACCTTGATCTTTTAAAAACATACAATGATACTCCCTTTTGTTACGAATTCTGTGATTATAATTATTCAAGGTCATTCGAGGTCACGGGCGAAGAGCACGCACAAGATTTAAAACGTTTATCACGAGTGAGACTTGTAGCAAACATACTAAGGTACTTAAAGATGTTCTGGAGGTATATAAAAACGCAGCAGAATTTTTGAAAATTTAACAAGATATAATTCTTACTAAATTAATGCAATTACCAAAGTTTGGGTTCGATTCACTGCACCGTTTATTATAGCAACTTAAAGTTTGCACATTTTAACACGTCTTATTATGGAGAATTCATAAAATTCCACTTCAAACCCTATTTAAACCTTGAAAAAACGCAACTAGGAACTCCAAACAAAAATATACATCGTGAATGGCTTTCATTGCCAATATATTCATGGAGTTCGAATTTCTTGTACTTTTGTCTCGCATTGTACCTCCAGAACATCCTTAAATGTTATTGAACGTTTTTAAACATCGTCTAGTGAGAATGTTTCATGTTTTATGTATCACAACGATCTCCAAGGTCACACAAGTTCAGAAATAAGAGAATACACCAAACATTTCGTAACATTGTTCTAACTTGAAAAGCTTCAAGTCGTGTGGTCCAATATGAAAAAGTTATCGTCCGTTTAAGATTGTCCGAATATTAATGGGAGTCACTGTATATATGCGTTGACCTGGCACTCACAAGGAGAACCCCGCTCTGTCCCTCACGGATTTTGTTTAGACTTTACAGAGTTATAGATCTCGTTCCCCTGATTACGAAGATACCCCATTATAGGGGCAGACACTCAATAGTTTTCGAGATATTTGCAATTAAAGTTTCATAACCGTAAAATATCAGTTTGGTTCAGATTATTTTAATATTATTATCGTTTTATAATTATTATCTTTTATGTAGTAATAGATTTAGTATTTCTTCTATAAAGTAATAAGTATCTGTATCTATAAAGTATATAAGTATAAGTATCATTTTCAATTAGTCCTTTAGCGAATAAAGATATTTTATTTAAAATTTATTTAACATTGAAAATGCATTTTCCATGAAAAAAAACAATAAAAAATAATTTACCACGAAGGGATTCGAACCCGACCTGCGGCGTAATAGTTCAGCTCGCTGCTGTGACGCCACACCATTGCTTGGTAAAAATCTGAACCAAACTGATATTTTACGGTTATGAAACTTTAATTGCAAATATGTCAAAAACTATTGAGTGTCTGCCCCTATAATGGGGTATTTTCGTAATCAGGGGAACGAGATCTATAACTCTGTAAAGTCTGAACAAAATCCGTGAGGGACAGAGCGGGGGTTCTCCTTGTCAGTTAAACTCCTTTCCTCTGGAGTGCACGTCCATAATTAATCTACCTAACTCTACTCGGGGTGGTAAACAATGGTATTATGTACGAAGAACATTTCGAATGTTATGAACGAGACTTACAGAAGCTCTCCTCCGGCGAACATCCGGTTAGAAGAAAGAGAATGGAAAAAAAGGTGACGCGGGACGAACAACAAAGAATGTTTCGTTGGGATGAGAAAAAGGGTTTCGCACGTCGACGTTAACGTTTCCATTAACCTCGGTTTAAGCCCCGTGCGTGACTTTGACGAGGACAGGGGGCCTGCTTTCGATCTTCTTTTTTCCATCTTTTTCACGTGGCACATTATTCGGGAACGCTTGGGAGGTCGGTTGTAATCGTCCTCCCTCCCTCCCTCCCCACGGCTATCCTCCATTTCTGATTCTGTCTGTCGGCAGAACCGTCGCGTCGCCACTTGATATGTTCTCTCTCTCTCTCTCTTTCTCCTTTATCTCGCTTTCCTCCTCTCTGATTCTCTCTCATTCTCTGCTCTCCATTCGCCTCCTCCACCGATAACAGCTGACAGATCGTCAAGTAACCGTGTGCAGCTTATTCAAACGTTCTACGGGGCTTCCATTCAATTTCACGCCTATCCACTTGTATCCAATTTACCCGCGGAATATTCCATCACGAAGAATCCGTGACTTTGATAAGTGTACGGCATCGCAGCTTTCCTTCCTCGAGACCTGTCTGTTGACTCTAGCAGGCGCGGCTTCAACGTCAGCCAACCTCCTGTCGGTGGTCGTTGATGGTCGATGATTATTTCACTCGGCATAGTCAAATGTTACCGGCG
This sequence comes from Lasioglossum oenotherae, assembly GCA_028455765.1. Lineage (NCBI taxonomy): Eukaryota > Metazoa > Arthropoda > Insecta > Hymenoptera > Halictidae > Lasioglossum > Lasioglossum oenotherae. The sequence goes on from CM052289.1 coordinate 4,495,379, forward strand.
ATAATAGCGCCCACGATATCCTCTGTGTATCCCGCGTACGTTGCAACGGACAGGTGTATTAATCCAGAGGGATTCCCCTCTCCAGAAACGGAAGAGTTCCCTTCATTTTGCTTGACATCGTTGCTAGTCGAAAATAAACGAGCCGCTCATTTGCCGGATTGATCGACTCCTCGAAATAAAGCATACTCTGTTCGAAATTTCCATATGAAGTTGGTTTTCTGACCGATTTTCATTATTGTTCCATTCTTCAATGAAATATTTATGTTCGATGCCATATTGTAATTAAATTCAAGCGCGTGTTGGTGTCGAGAAATAAATATACGTGTATTAATCCAGAGAGATTCCACTCTGCAAAATAAACAGATCAACTCCCACAAATAAAACGTACACTGTTCGAAATGAAGCCACCATGTTTTCTGATCAATTTTCATTATTATTTCATGGCAATGAAACATGTATGTCAGGTATTATACTGTAATTAATGGACTGCGGATCTTTATGCAAAAGAAAAAATTGTCTGCATCGATTGCACATGAAATAGAAACTAAATTGAATGTTGTTTCCTTCTTTGATGATTTTAATAGAGGAGAAATCATATAATGGACGTCTTCAATTTTTAAAATTTTCCAACAATTTCGAATTTCATCTACTCAATTTTCCTATAAATGCATACACATCCGCAGTCTAGTAATTAATTAGAAAGCGTATGGATTTCGAAAAATTGATACACCATTCATTTGACGAAGAACGTAAAAATAAAGTTGAATGGAAAAGGAAATGCGAAATGAATTTCCCATTGGTCTGGTTCTTGTAAAATAGCATGAAAATGAGAATTTGCATAAAGGTTGGCAATCTATACATATACAAGCAATTACCAGAGAACCAGTTATTTAGAACATACTATATTTATCTATTTAACGGGACACATTTCCTTTTCGAATATGCAGAGGGATACCAGCATCTGGGTTAAGCTAGAGCTCCGCTCTAAATGAAGTTGCAAAAAATATGAGGGAAAAATTTAACATGGTTTCACTCAGAGTGATCCTCTGATCCTACGTCGACCTTTACTCTGCATCTCATTTCCTTATAATGAGTACACATTTTAACGATCTTTAATACTACATTGTAATTATTTGCAAACTGGGACTCCCAACCAATTTCAATCTCCTTGAAATGAAAAACTTGGAATTCAAGATTCGGCCTTGGTTTCAAGATATCGAATTTCTGGTAAGATGTCAGGCTGCCAATTAAAATAAAAACGATTTTCTAATGAAAGAGCAATTCGAAAAATACGCATTCCTTGATAAACAAACTATTACAAAATGTAACACATAGTAAGTGCTTTGACAAATAAACCCCACTACTTTGGACGCTTGTATCTCTACACTGAGAAAAAAGCAGTTACTTCAATAACACGCGTGTTATTGTAATTTTTTTTACATTGACCAATTTTGACATTGCGCCACCTGAAGGAGTGGCGCGTTGAACGCGATGATTAAGAACCCTACCGTAAATATTCTTTTAATCGTTGAAGCAAAATGACTGAACTTTTGGATGTGGACATGTTTTGTTTTTATAAAGCAATGTAAAATTGTTGTTCTCGGTGTTCCATAAACCTAGTATTAATTAACGGACACCATACGATCTGACGTATCAAGAAGTTCATTGAGGAGCGCCTAATGTAGTCACTGAAATTTTCAATGATTTTGGATGTTATTAAAAAATGCTGGAGTATCAACAGAATTTAGTACAGTTTTTATATAATTTTATACTTTTACTATAATTTTATAGACTTTATAAAAATCTGCTTATTCGACTTTCTTTAAATTTGTTTACAAAAATTGCATAAACATCCGCAGCCTCATCATCACTCATGACTAGACTGTGGATCTGTACATCTGTGGATGAATATTTTTTATAAAGGCCACAATGAAGAACGAGTTCCTCGTGGATAAATGGAGCAGGGATGTTATTAATGTTTCTTACTATACACGTTTTCGTGTACATTGAAAAATCTGTTCATGCATAAAGGTCCGTCGTACACTCATGACCTGAAGAGAAATGCCACACATCGCGCTGTTCCAACGATTATAACGCCTGGATAAAGATAGCTATCGGAATAAATTGACGCAGCGTAGACCGAGACTCTCGGTATCATTCGAATATCTATTCACGAAGCGTACACGGTCCTCCATGCACTTACCGATAAAACGAACAAGAACCGCTCCGAGCATTGGACGAATTTTTCGTCGTTCCTGGACACTGGGACCTGTCGAAAAATGGAGACATTCGTGCGAGGCATTCTTATGCATTGTTTCCCCTCTTTATTTTTCATGAATTCTTCTTTTTGTAATCCCTATACTATTTTCTTCGAGAAATAGCAACATTCGACGAATTTAAAAACACCGTTATAATATTTTTATTTCACTTCAGTTTGCTGTAATTCAGGTAGAAAATTCGGTAATTGTGCATAAAAGATCCCCACCTCACCGAGTTTGATGAAATTTAAATATGTTGTCAGGGTGAAGATTCTGAACAACTTTTTCCTATACATGTAACCGTCGCTCAGCCTTGGTTTTCGAGATATTTGCGAAAAACTATCGCCAATAATCTATTCAATTTTCCGTATTCCTGCACGCTCTACGGCAACGTAAGCCTGTCCAGGCCCACCATTTGTTTACATTTTTCTTGTAAACACGCTGCGGACATGAGAGAAAAAATAGGGTCTCACTCTGACCATACATATATAGGGTGAACTTTCAGTTTTAAAAGACTACTCCTACATTTTCGTATGCGTGCCCTCTCCGCCCCCCACCACCTAACCCTAACTAATTCTGATCGCATGATTTTTCCATTACTAGTTCAAATTCTGTATGACGGCTATATAGAATGAAAAGATTATGCGATCAGAATTAGTTAGGGTTAGGTGGTGGGGGCAGAGAGGGCCGGCCCGACCACACATACGAAAGTGTAGGAGTAGTCTTTCAAAACTAAAAGTTCACCCTATATATGTATGGTCAGCGTGAGACCTTGTTTTTTCTCTGATGTCCGCAGCGTGTTTATAAGAAAAATGTAAACAAATGGTGAGCCGGGACAGGCTTACGTTGCCGTAGAGCGTGCAGGAATACGGAAAGTTGAATAGATTATTGGCGATAGTTTTTCGCAAATATCTCAAAAACCAAGACTGAGCGACGGTTACATGTATAGGAAAAAGTTGTTCAGAATCTTCACCCTGACAACATATTTAAATTTTATCAAAATCGGTGAGGTGGGACCTTTTATGCACAATTACCGAAAATTCTTATTTTCTACACATTACCTACCAAACGAACCCTTCCAACATCCGAAAACAAACTCGAGCGGTTCGGTCCAATTTTAAGGAGGCTATTTGTTTTCAGAGGGTGCACGAATACTTTTCACGGCCACTGTGTGCTTGTTTCTGTGGATTTTTTCGTAGCAGCCAGACGTTCTAAAGTGTCTAAAATGTCTATTGGAGGAGACAGTCCGGTCCGGTCCCCTGTTTTTAATATCCCCTTAGCGTGTAACCGTTTTCCATGCACGTGAGGACACCCAGCAATGCCATGCAACGCCTGCCCCATGAATATTAATTACTTGTACGGCCCGAGTCCGCCCTGACTCCTGAGCGGACCGATTCCTTCGGAATTCGAACGATTCTCTTCGGCGTTGTCCGGCGGAACACCGGCAATTTGCGTAACGATTAGAGGTCGTGGGACCGACGCGACGCATGATGGTCGCGAACACCGTCGCGTCGTAAAACCACCGGAAAAGGTTGCAGCCGCTCGTCGCGCTTCCATAAATAACGAACGCGACGATTCCTTTTCTCTCCGCGGGCGAATTTATTCCGTCTGTGAATCAAAGTTATGCCTGACATTTACCGTCCGAACGTAACGTCCCGACAGTAATTCACCGGCCTCGAAGTTGCAACCAGCGACGAAACTTTCGAGCGTTCCGGCGACTCTAGTTTCCCGCGGAAATCGACTCGATCGACGCCTCCTGCCATCTCCAACCGACGCAAACCTGTTCGGAACTATTAAGTCATTCCGCGACTGAGATCTTCGACGGGAATGTTCGCTGTCGATTATTAGGTTGCTGCGAAAATAATTGCGGCTGTCGTTGGTTTAATTCCGGCGTCCGCAAAGCGCGGCCCGCGATCTTCAATTTACGAAGATCATTTACAGCTTTACCGAAAGGTAAACCAATCTTATTTTTAATCTTATGAAGCTTATTTTACCCCATTTTAAATCGAGTAAAACATCAGTGCCAGAAAATGCTGAAACTATTCTTCAGTCGAAAAAATATTACAAAATTATACAGAATTTTTTAGAGGAATTTGATAAACCTTTTAATGATTCCAAGAATGACGAGGAAGAATTTCCTTTATCTTCTAATCTATTCTCTTGCGATCCACAAAATGTTTCCGAAGATATGCAATTTGTACGAATTACAGCGATCGAGAGAAGTAAAATACAAATTTAGTTCGCTCGTGTTATTCATAAACAATAAACTATGTGCTGTTGTTTTGCTAGAAGAGAGAAATATCGAAAATTGAAGCACAGAACGGACGAGAATGGATTCTATTAATATTGATATATCCGCACTAATTTTTAATCGACCGTTGACCGTTTTATTTAACGATCTTCTGATATTCCTTTGTATAAATTTTGAAATAGTAAGCAACGGTGTAATTGAATAGAAGCTTTCGGAATTCATGGTGCACGGGGTTAAAAGAGAAATTGTGAAATGATTGAAGGTCCTCGATTGATATTGTTCAAGAATGGTCAGAGCTCAATAGACCATATTTATTATAGGTATTCCGATATGGATATCGTTTATTCGTCGATGCATGTTTATTCCACGGCTCCGCCATTACGCAAGTTCTACAATACAAGATGTCGTTTCTTGCGGTGAGAAGAACGGTACACGCGGACAGTTACGCGTGACAGCGGAAACACTTAAATGGAAAATATATTGGTGTTAATTGGACGCCGAACTGGCTACTTGTACTCCATGCGTGGGCGTCGATTCGGAGGCCACGAGCAACGATCTATTGTTTCGCAATTTTCCTACCGAGTAACGACTGTCGACCTATGCTGAATTTATTCACGAATTATACAGAGACTCGGAAATTCTTCCGTGTAATCGTTTTGCTAGATTTCATCGCATAAAATAACGCATCAAAATCTGTTTACATTGTTCTTGGATTTGGTACGTCTGGTTGTCCGAGTTTTATCGCAAATGTGTGATGATTCTTCCTTAACCCTTATGTCTTTAAAACTTTATTGTAGATTTTTTATGTTCTTGGATGATCAGAGAATTAATTTACATTTGCGGCGTAAAAAGCTATGGATTGAAACTGTAGATTGCAACGTCATTGAATACTGCAGAAAATGTTCATACTGATTGGTATAAATTGTATGAAATAACAAAATAAAAATTGTCTGTGTTAATTGCAAGACATAGGTTATTTGCATACACTTGTTTCTTCTATTTAAGGGGGAACTATACCCTACTGAAGTAACTAGAAAGGAACTAGAATCTTACTAGATTTTTGGTGGAAACATGGGTTTGCGGGAATCGATTTTTTGTCCTTATTTGAGTATATTTTGGGCTGGGTGAGGACTCATTCTGTAGAGGAAGGTTAACTACAGGGTGGCCATCTCATGATTTAACAAGATTATGTTTATATCTAATAATATGAGTGCCCAAAGTAGAGAAAAAGTCTAGAAAAATAACCGCAGATTTCAATGTATTCTCCTGTCTCAAAGAGACTTTTTTGACTGGTATGATGAGATGACCACCCTGTGATGAACCTTCCTCTATGAAATGAACCTTTGTGCAGCCCAAAATATGCTCGTATAAGGACAAAAAATCGATTCCCGTGAT
>CM052289.1:4501382-4518868 GCA_028455765.1 Lasioglossum oenotherae
TGTGCAACATTTCGCTGCTGCACTGGGATCATAGCAAAACTGACACAAACGAAGTAGATATTCTAATCGGTGGCACTAATAAAAGAGCGACCTGCCCTGTATAACGGCATTCGCGACGAGCTGAATAGAATATGGAAGTAGCAAGCAACTCCATCTCGTGTTCGTTAGGCAGTTGCGTGTTTATCAATTGTTTATCAATGTGACCAAAATTTTTTTTTGCACAGACGTTGATAACATTGATAAATAGTTCCTTTCCAGTTACAATCCGAGGGTATAGTTCCCCCTTAATAAAATATTTGATAACTTAATAAAAGAGATAGAGGGCAACTGATCGAGCTGTCAGGATGATAAAGTCCTCTCTGTAAATATTCGAACAACCGATGTTCATTCATCTTTTTGTGGACGGCGAGCAGTCGGATTGATTCGTATTGTGATGTCCCAGTCGGTCGACAATGGTGGCGGGTGTCAAGTTTGAGCGGCGAAGGAGCGTTTGCTGGTCTAAAAGCGAGCCTGTCAACGAAACGAATGGTCCCGCCGGCGTAAAAGTTGCCGGGGCCAGCTTCAAAGGTCCACCGCTTCGATGGAACGCGTGTTCGCGTGCTCGCGGGCATAAGTCACACGCGTTTAGAAGCGTGGCCGGTGTGTGTCCGCGCGATAAACTCGCGCTGTTTATTGCGGGAGGAGAACGCGCCTCGCGCGACGGGGACAGAAACTCCGGCCTGTACCGATAATCACAGCGCCCACCGTACTCCTAAATTTCGTCGGGTTAGCGGGACACGGCTCGACTGACAGGATGCTAGATTTCCCTTTTCTAAAACCAGCCGCGCGCGCCGCGTGTTTCCGGATGAGCACGGAGTCTATTATAGACCCTAGGAGAGACGGAGGATCGTGTCCCCCGAGTTAGGAGTTCTAACCCTCCTCCGTGATCCAGGATTAATCGGCTGTGTCGTCGATCAGTCCTCGCCTAATGGGGCCGCGTCTCGAGCCCAATGGGAACAAAGCCGGGGAACGTTTTCAAGTCTTCTTCTCGGTTTAACAAACCATTCTTATGGTGACCGTGTGCCCATAAATATGCAAGTGGTATAAGTCAAAATTAAAAAAAACAATTAATTCATCAGTGATTTCACATCGCATTAGTTTTTTGTATACACATTACAGAGTATTATAGAGTATAGTGAAAGAAGACCCTTAGACACGTATGTACTTTACAAGTATTTAAAAAGTCCAGTTCCATATGCCCAACACTTACTCTGAAAAAGAATTCGGCAATTGTGCATGAAAGGTCCCACCTTTTAATTTTTGATAAAATTTAAATATGTTGTCAAACTCATTATTCTGAACAACTTTTTCCTATACATGTTAGCGTCGCTCAGCCTTGGTTTTTGAGATATTTGCGAAAAACTATCGCCAATAATCTATTGACTTTTCTGTATTCCTGCACCATTTGTTTACATTTTTCTTGTAAACACGCTGCGGACATCAGAGAAAAAACAGGGTCTCACTCTGACCATACATATATAGGGTGAACTTTCAGTTTTAAAAGACTACTCCTACATTTTCGTATGTGTGGTCGGGCCGGCCCTCTCCGCCTCCCCCCACCACCTAACCCTAACTAATTCTGATCGCATAATCTTTTCATTCTATATAGCCGTCATACAGAATTTGAACTAGTAATGGAAAAATCATGCGATCAGAATTAGTTAGGGTTAGGTGTTGGGGGCGGAGAGGGCACACATACGAAAATGTAGGAGTAGTCTTTCAAAACTGAAAGTTCACCCTATATATGTATGGTCAGAGTGAGACCCTGTTTCTTCTCTCATGTCCGCAGCGTGTTTATAAGAAAAATGTAAACAAATGGTGGGCCGGGACAGACTTACGTTGCCGTAGAGCGTGCAGGAATACGGAAAATTCAATAGATTATTGGCGATAGTTTCTCGCAAATATCTCAAAAACCAAGGCTGAGCGACGCTAACATGTATAGGAAAAAGTTGTTGAGAATCTTCACCCTGACAACATATTTAAATTTCATCAAAATCGGTGAGGTGGGACCTTTTATACACAATTACCAAGAATTCTTAAAAATCTTCTTGTTCTCACCGTCGTCGCACGCGTTTGATTTCTAATCTCCACGATAGATTTTGTTGCTTGTCGAGTTGTATAAATTCGACGCTCGTGATCCGACTCTTCCGTCGCAAGTGCTAGACACCTTCGCAGTAATTGGCACGTCGCTCGCAGAGTATTCAAGGTCCCTGTCCCGGTTGCGAATCGCATTATCCCGATTCTCGGTGTATCAACGTCGTCGCAATCAAATTTCGAACCTCCTCCGCGTTTCCTTAGACTTCTGACTCTGTTCGCAACAAATTGAATTCGAGCCCTTCCCAGTTTACATCATACATCCCTGACTCATCCCCTACTTCGGCAACCCGGTTGGTCCCATTCATCTGCGAGCTCCGGAACTTCGTAACCATCCTTCCTGACTTCGTTAGATGTCCTCTTAGCGCTGCGCGCCCCACACAGGAAGCTGAATACAGCGCTTAGAGGGTGCTAAAGACCCAGAAGAGACCTCGGAGCGAGGCTCGGTCGACAATACTCTCTTAGAGGTCCTTAGAGGGAGCGTCGAGGGCAGTCGAGCACCGTGCAACAAAGGAACACGCGTTGAACGGCCTTGAACAGCTAATTCATTCTTTAGCCCGACGTCTGAGGAGATCATAACTCCCCTCGGCAATCTGGGTGGAGTCCGCGCGTGTTACTGTTTGCGAGACGCGTCGCGTCGCGTCGCCGCCGCAGTCCGTTCTCGATCGTAAAGTCACCGTAAAAATGGTGGCTCGCCACGCAGTCTGGACGACGGACCAATTTTTATTATTTCGCCTGGGGGGACGTCGCGAGGCGTTAACAGCCTTCCCGAGGAATACATAAAACCGGCGATCGTATCGGTTGTCAATAAACTCGCCGCGCAGTAACAAAGATATGGCCCTTTGTTCGAGGGAATCATCGATCAACCGGCGAAGGACACGCACGAACATCACGCTACTTTACTGCCTGTTTAAGAGCTGCGAAACGATCACCCACCGGCCCTTGACCCACGCACAACTATAATTTCGAGACATCATCCACCGGTTCGACGAACCCCCGTCTGCCCAAAAGTATTGTCCACCAACGCTCGTAGCGTCGATATACAGACCTGCGAACCAATCAAACCATTTTCCGGAACATCACCGTCGTGCGTTTCCCTAGTAGAATTTATGGTCGGGAATTGGTTGGCGGTTTTGTCTACAAATCCCCAATTTTTGTATTTCATTGAGGGACTCTCGTAAGAAATTTAATTCCAACCTTTGGAACAAACGAAACCAAAGTACAGAGAGCAAGAAACATGGCTAGCCAGAAACATAGTGTTGGGAATAATTTTGTTTAGGTTGGCATAAATGATAACCGGCGTACGGTGTGAAGATGAATGGTTGGTGTGAGAGAAATAAAAAAAAAAGTAAGACTCGAGAGAAGCACACGTGTAAGAGCGATCTTGATTATAAAGAACTGTACAAGTAGAAATAAAAACCTTTGTTTAAATAGTAAAATGTTCAACACATAGAAACGTCCAGAGGCAGCTGTAATCTCAGCTTGAAGAGATTCTTGAATAGTAATGAATGATCTTTGAGGTATCGTACAAATTACACTGCCAAAGGACGTGGTTGAGAGTTTCGCGCTCTAAATGATATCAATACCCAGTTGAACGATTCCAAACTGTCCCAAAGGGATTTATGATGCTTCTATATCTCTGTCGAGTCTGAGACCACGAGCAATAGATGTTACCGATACTTGGCACCCTGTGGCGCTAGCCTGGAGACAGACCAGCTAATGTATTTTTCAAGATTTACGCAGAGTGTTGCACGTGGGAAGTACAGGATCGAATTGAGCGCACTGTAATATCCAAGAAAGTTCGTATAATCATATAGTGATCTTGGTTCCGCCACTTTTGATAGTGGTTCGCGCCCGTTTAGTTCAGAAGAACGAGCTACAATGAGAGAAACCCCAGCTGCTATCCAGAACAGAGCGAGCTAACTGCATCTTCGTAACTCGATTGAAAGGTAACCTAACAATAGAAATTTACCCGGCTCGTTTAAATAGGTATGAAGAATAATAGTTTGCCGAGAGGCAAAGGAAAGATTTGCACAAAGGTTATAGAAGTTATAACAGACGTCATATTTTAGACCGGGCTCCGCGCGAAGAAATACGAGTCCCGGAGTGAACTTCCTTAATTAGAACACAAAGTCGAGAAGTTATGGTCGCGAGGAACGTTGGCCGATCGAACGCAATTTGGCTGCGGGCTATTGTATCTGTCTACCGCATAAGAATCATGCTGCCGGGACACGAAACGACTCGAGAACGCGGAATGAAACGGCGAAGAATGCCGGTGGCATCGTGGAACAGAAATTTTCTCAGTGGTTCCACGGGAACGGAAATGACCGATATCGTTCCCTTCCGTTTTTCCAACGGTACGTTCGCTCATTATCGCCCAGATAGTTTCTTCCTTTCCCTTCTTCAGCTTCCGCGAGTCTAGTCCCTTCGATTCTCGTTAGCAGCGCGCCGCTGTGACACACTTTTTCTCTTGATTACCGCGATGTCGATTGATTAGTCGTTGCCAAGGTCTTCCTTTCTGGGGACGACTACATCGCCGGGTCTCCTCCAAGCCTGGCCCCGTGGTCCATTGTCGTAAAAGTTTTAATTAAATCCGGCCCGACGAAGCCATATCCTCGCCGATTCTCCAAGATCGGCAAACTTTCCTATCTCGCTCGGGGTAAACGACACCCCCGTTCCCTAGGAATTCATGGTTTCGCCCGGGAGACCTACGAACTTTCGATGAATTGGTGCTCGGCACAGTTATTATTAGACCGCGGATCTTTGTGCAAAATACGAATTGCATCAATTCACATAAAAGCGTAAAATTCACTTATGTCACGCTACAAATGTGTGTACAGCTTCCATTTTTGTGTCACGCACTTCTGGGAATCGTTGGCACTCGGCAAAATGTGCAACGAACAAAGACAAAACTGTACGATATAATAAGGAAATGAATAAAAAATGTGTTCTAGTAAAAATATTGTCTTCGCTCTTGCGGCTGCGACAAACTTATAAGACATGCGACAGTTTTTAGAGAGAATCAAATCATAAATTTTATTTTCCATTATAGTAATGATCAGCGTTATTTTCCGGATCGATTTGTTTACATTTCTTGGTATTAAATTGTTAGTGATATATCGTTGCATCTCCTCTGCATTTATTGACATCAGTCGTTCTGCTGGGTGAACATGTTCCATGTCGGTGCGTTGGTTTCACGTGCAAAGTGTTAATTACGTTTACACGAAGGCACTGCCTACGACAAAGTGTTACGGCCATAAACGCAGGAGACCACCAACGGCGGTAAAAAGCGAAATGGCGGGCGCGGTGCCGATAGTCGCGCGATTTAACCCGGAATAGCTCTGGGACGGACGCGCGTCGGCCGGTTCCCCGGTCGTTATTATCGCGCGATGGCCCATTGTCGGCCAACAATAATTGGTTACAACGATAATACGGGAAAGAAGGTTCATTCGTCGAGCACCAGGGAGGATCGGCTATTATGCTAAACGCCAGCAATTAAGTAACCGTTTTCTCTGCCGTGGTCGCTTTTGTTCCACGCGTAGGAAACTCGACCGAAGGAAGCGGAGATGAGAACGGAGCGAGTCGCTATTCCCGTCCGTAACGCGTGTCGTTCGCCATCGCACCGTGCTATTGGCAGGTGTCGATGGGTCCTATTTGCCTCCCAGAGAGGAAAGTGGAGAGACGACAATGGAGAGACGCGTCTCGGCCGAGCACCGATGGCAATTCAATAGCGCGGACACTGCGCGCGACCAAAACACACTCCCGATGCACGAAAGTGCATTACCCGAAAATCATAGGTGATATGGAAAAATATATCAGACGAAAGAGGACAGCAGAGATTACAATTGAAATTTTTAGTGGAAACGTATTTAGAATCACGTATGTATTCCTGATGGTGACACCAAAGGCGCTTTGCAAATACTAGAATACTTTTTTTTTCAATTATTTCTTTAAGGTCGCATCAACATCTAGGTCATTAGCGACCACAAGAATTGTGACATGTGAAATACAAATTTAGATTCTTAAAATTAGAATTAATTACAAGTACATTGTGGAAAAATCAGTTAGTAACAATTATACATATATAATGATTACATAGTGTGGAACAAATTAGTGGATTTTAGAAATGTTATGACATGGTTGATATTCTTATAATCATTAAGGCATTCACTTAAATTGTTAGGTATGGCAAATCGACGTCTTTGGAAGGTGAAAAGGGGACAGTGCAATGCTAGAATACTTTTGTTTTTACATAATTTATTAGACACTGAGAAAAAAATCCTGTCGAAACAAAACAAATATATGTTGATTCGATAAGATGTACTATTGAATAGTGCCAATATCATATGAACTTATTTTAATATTTAATACTATTGAATTTCAATAGCAAAACTCACTTCAGCCAATCATATAAACCAATAGCTTCACCATCAATGTTTTCAAAAAGATCAGATATGGCCTCGAACCAATTCCAGTATAAATCAATACATTTCTCAAATTTCTTAAAAACATATCTGATTGAAGGAAAAAAAGAAATATTACGAATAATGATATACGGTATTGAATCAAATACTATTTTCAATCATTTCATGATAGACAATTCAAATACATCACGATTTGCTTCTAAATTTCATACTATTGAAAAGAATACATTGATATTCGTCGAAGTAAAAAGGTCAACCGATTGCCCAAAAGCCGTCCGTCAAAAGTGACAGCGTCGACGGACTCGACGGACCGTCCGCTTCTGAACGTTTCACATTAATCCTTTAATATGGAACCACTTTCTACGATCTCTACGCTGCTTTCACAACGCTTTGACTCGTTCAAGGAATCGAAGGAGGTGACGGTATAACCACACAAGACGCCTTCAATTGTAAAAGTCCTCGTTCAGACGTGAAAAAGAGGGAAAGAGAGGGAGAGACGGGACTAGAGAAACGTTGCAAGCTCTCGGCACGTCAGACGTTTCCCCTTGAATGGCTCGCTGACCGGGACAAAGCAGTTTTCTCACATAAGCGTCGTCTTGTCTTTTCACAAGTATGTCGCGGCCGATTCTAATGGCTATACTGTTTTATCTGAATTCCTGCGAATGTCAGATTTAGCAGATTCGTAAGGGACTAAGGACTTTTTTGCGTAATTATTAGACTGCGGATGTTCATGCAATTTGCAATTTTTGTAGACGGATTTTGAGACAGTGGAATAAAATAAAATCTTCTCAGTTAGAGCAGTCTTTGCAGATCTGAAGTAAATAAAAATTGTATTACATTCTGTCCAACTTCATATTCTACCATTTTCTGAAAATTTTCAGAAGCCAGAAGTCTAGTATCTATCATTCTATCCTGTCCTATTCTGTCCCAAGCTTCACGATAGTCCCTTGCATTTTTGGTGTGTTGCATCAATTTGACTGCAAGGGGCACACGAATTTGCGAGAACGAAGTAAAGTTCCAGATTTCGTCGACGATAAGTAATCCAGCTGGTGTACGCGACAAAACCCTTGTCACGCTTCGTCCGAGTCAGAAAATCAAATCAAACATCATCTCGAACCGCTGAAAGCGTTTCCACGCGGCAGCCTCTCGAACGCCTTCGACCGCGTATAAGCACACCGTCAAGATGTTATTACAACAAATATTATGTTTAGGACACGTCCCCGACCGTAAGCGGGCCTCCACACTTTCCCTGCATTGAAGGGCTTCCTCCTCTTCTGCCTCGACCCTTATTTTCAGGTGCCTTCGAACGACGACATTCATCTCGACACAGAAGAATGTGGAATGACGGAGTGTTATTCACGGTTGGGTGGGGAATCTGGGGCCGAGTCACTACACCGAACAAATTCCTTATCGGTTCTTTTTTTTCAATTATTTATTTAAGGTCGCATCAACATCTAGGTCATTAGCGACCACAAGAATTGTGACATGTGAAATACAAATTTAGATTCTTAAAATTAGAATTAATTACAAGTACATTGTGGAAAAATCAATTAGTAACAATTATACATATATAATGATTACATAGTGTGGTACAAATTAATGGATTTTAGAAATGTTATGGCATGGTTGATCTTCTTACAATCATTAAGGCATTCACTTAAATTGTTAGGTATAGCAAATCGACGTCTTTGGAAGGTGAAAAGGGGACAGTGCAATATAAGATGCTTATTGGTTCTTGTACTTTCGTTTCATGGGATTACTTGACCATGCCACAAGGCGTCGAGACAATTTGAACTTATTTGATTTTCAAAGGGTCTTCCGTTCAAAGTAAAATATGACGTGTCTATGAAAATGTCTATGGAATTCAATAAAAATTATAGCTAGAACAGGCATTTAAAAAACAACATCTTATGAATACTATTATGAATCATTCTGTATTTCAAAACCGGACACGATGTTTCAGGCAGTTCCGATAATGAGACAAGCAAATGTTCGAAACAAGAGTCAATCAACATTTAGCGGTCTACAATTCTTGAAATGGTTAATTGTAAAGAAGCAGCATAAACGAGAGATTCGAGGAGCTGAAGTTGGGTGGACCACCCTGCGCACGTACTTCTGTTATTAAAATATTGTTGTTCGCTATATTTAGCGATTTCGGTAAAAGCAATGGCGAAAGAGGCAGGAGGGAAGAAGATTAAAAGTTGTTGGACTCGGGAGCCGCACGTGTTGGGTAGAATATAATCCGGATCGAAGCGCAAACAAACGACCGGACGTGATGAGAAACGTAATCCGAGTCGCGGATTCCCTCGTCTTCACGATCTGTTTTTTCTTTCTTTGTGGTTTTCGTATTTTTTTTTTTTGAACGATATATTTAACCCGGTCCGCGTCTGTAACGTTTCCCGAGCGTGTAAATCAGACGTCAATTCGCGGCTAGACAGATTTTTCCAAAGCGTCGCAGATGTCGCGGTCGCGCTTGCACCACTGCATCGATCATCTTGATCAATTGCCTTTAATCCACGCGTGATACGCGGCTCTAATCCTTATCTATGGCTCGGGATACACGCGTTCCCGTGGATGGGATTCGAATAGAAAAGCGCCACGGTACGCGGTGCTAAATAACGAACCACCGGCGGAAGATTAATCGACGGTGGTTTTGTAAAGGTTACACATAATCACGTTCTATCCGCGATGTGCACGGTCCACAATTATCGAGGAAATGTTCGCCGAGCGATTCGAACGCGGATACACTGTGTTGCGGCGCCGATGGACGCCGATTTATCAGCCGATCCGCTGATAAATAATTATTATAATGCCCGTAAAACCTGATAAATCTGCCGACACGTGTGTAACTCCCACGTGCACTCCGGGACAAAATTTTTATTCTAAAAACTTTCGATATTTCTCTTTTAATTCTTATTTCTCGTTACGTTTTCCAGTTCGATTGTCGAAATAGCATGACGATAAGAATGGTTCCGCGAGTTCCCGTTAATGACGAATATCTTCATTTAATTAGAACCGGCGAGGATCGATTGGTAGATCGAAGTGAAGATTATTTACGGCGCTTCCCAATGAATCATGCTGTTACTAGACTCAAGCTGGTTAACGTGGCTTCATTACGCTTTCCTTTGTATCTATCGCTTCTATCAATTAATCCACGTTCGAGCAATCCATGTTCCCATCAATTCTCAACTCTCTTTTTCGTCGATTTGATCGATTCCTGCGAACCCCCGGTAAAAACAGGATTCATTAAGAGGGTTTCCTATACAGTTCTCGATACTAATTATCATCATTCTTCATTGCGTCAAGGAACTTCTCAGGCTCGTTGACCACAACATGTTTCTTCGAACTTGTAGCGAGAGGTACGCTCTCGTACATTACCAGTCGTGACTTTTGCTAGGATGACAAATTTTCTATTCTTCTAATCAATTATCGAGAATCTTGGATTGAAATACGTTTAATCATTTCCTACACTAATAACTGGAATAGTTATTGAGACATAGAGTAGAAAGTCGAATGGCGTTCCAGGTGAATAGGAATAATTATTTAAATAAAAATAAATTTTTAAAAAATACCACGTTTTTAAAATGGACTAAAAAGTATAAAATAATTTTTCCTAGCCCCCTACAGACTCCTAACCACGAGCAGATAATCCTGAAAATTTGTGATTGTGAATGTTTAACAGCTACGCAAGTACTTGTAAGATTTAAAACGAAAAACGTGGCCCACAGACAGACAGACAGACAGACAAACAAACAAACAAGAAAGCGATCTAATAAAAACGTGGTAAAAAAGCGCGAACGAAGAACCTCGCCGAATATTGAATATTTCTGGAGGTGTGTTTGGAACGCACACGAAGATAAGGGAAAGAAACATTGTTTATTTATTCGTTGACGAGCTTGCTCGGAACCTGCGACGGGGGTTGGCGCGTTCGAAGAGACGTCCGCGCCCCCACCGAGAAATTGTTCACGGCGCAGCTCTTCCAGCGGAATAATTGGAATATTCCGAGGAAACCCCGGCACGTTTGTCCCATTCACAGACACGGGGCTTCTGTTTTCAATATTTTCTGCGCTTGGGTCGCCCGAACTCCGAAACCTTCCTACCGGAGGGTGTAAAACGAAAAAAATAAGGAATACACGACACGTTTACAAACTACAGACCATGGAATTTCGTGGTAGCATTGTTCGTGCTGGTTCCATTTTAATCGTTTCGCAAATGGGGAATAATATTAGCCACTCGAACAAGTCTCTACCGTTTACTAATATAGATGTCGGAAGTAATAGTACTTGTGTGTAATTTAAGATGGCGTAGCATGTGCGAGTACGTTTGAAAATATTCAAAAAGAACATGCTCGTTACATTTTTTATATTTGCTTGTTTAATTCGTATAATAGACATGTTCTAAATCACCAGAAATGTTCTAGACTATTACTAGACTTGTCAATAAAATAATTAGACCGCGGATATTTATGCAATTTGCAATTTTTGTAAGCGAATATTAAGAAAGTCGGATCGTGTTTGGTCTCGTTTTAATCAGAAAAATGTCACAAATATTTAGCTGCAAGTTTTATAAAGATTAGAAACGAAACGCTTATATTATATTACGCTTCCGAGCGGCTACGTTTCCGCGAATATCGTGAACATGTCTTGCAACGTACAGTATTTTATCGATAATTGTCCCCAACACGGGTCTGCTCAGGGACAATTATCCGTCAGGGATACTATTCTTTGATTTTTGCCGACTGTAGAAAAGGACAGTAGAGATTAAGAGGCCTCACTCGTCGACAAGTGTAAACATAACTAATCCGATGACAAAACTTCTTAATTTTCATTATTTATTGATGGAACTTTGACCAACATATTCGTGACACTTTTCTTATGAAAATGATACAAAATATGATATAATTCCAATTATTTTTACTTGTGTAATGAACGCTGAAAGTATTCGACGCAAAAAAGGACATCGTATGTGAAAGAAAGTCACGCGGAGAGTCGCAGCGCACTGGCACAGTTCAAAGAACTTCCCGTACGCTGTTCTTCCTTGTAAATATTCTTGTATTCATTGTAAATCTTATCGGAATTATATGATATTTGGTATCATTTTTATTAAAAAAATGCCACGAATATGTTGGTCAAAATCCCATAAAAAATTAATGAAGAATAAAGAAGTTTTGTCATTGGATTAGTGTGGTCTCACCGATATACCCGAGCCGTATGATGTCATACTTTTGAGGCCGCTCGAGCTTCGCGGCCCCTCAAGGGGGTACACCCCGTAGGAGTGGGGATAGTTCTGGGACAATTGTCGGCCAGACATTTGGGACATTTATCGATAAAATACTGTATACCGAGTCACTACCGCGATTCCTCCTGGCGTATTGTCCACTACCTTTTCTATGTTCACACAGCATTGAGGTCGGTCGTGTTTGGTAGTCGAGCGACGGATTGGAAGGACACGTTGGTCCGTGTATGCAGGACTCATCAGACGAAAACAAGGATCGCCAGAAGACCGATCTGACACGGTCCGTGAAGGAACTGCCAAATGAAATTCCATTAACGACGCTAACTCGCGGCACGTTGGCCGACTGGCGATTTCTGTCGCGGCCTGATATGTATGCATGCGCGCGTGTCCTTTTACATATGCGCGTCGAGCGCCTAAGCGCCTCCCGACAGAACGGACACGCGATTTCCGATCGATGTTTTTCCAAGGATGCTGTAAAAATGGATTCCGTCGGGGAGGATATTTCTTGTCGGAAGAAGTGTTTGTTCTCCCTCTACGCGTCGGGCAAAAATAAAAAAATCAATTTCTTGTAAATGTATATCTGTTTACATGAACGCATTGCCAAGCGAGATATCAACCGTTTGCACTCGGAGCTATTTTAACTCAAAAATTGTGAACATATCATCCAATCTAGAATATTTCCATTCGCTATGATTTTAGACATTTTATGGATACGAAATTGGTATAATACTTCATACAATACCTAAATGTTTCACAACGTTTAATAATGTAAACAATATTTAGAATAATGGTACGGCAATTTTTAGGGTTCAATTCAAAGGGTTAAAGAATTGATAACATTGAAGTTTTTTTTACACAAATTTCCACCAAACAGAAGGCGTCGAATCGCGTTAGTTGCGTATCATTTATTTCCAGCCTGTATTGATCAGAGATATGCAACGACCAGTTCAACTATTCAAATTCAAATCTTCGCCTTTCGATAGAAGCGATCACGAACATTATGGTTGGATTCTCTTCCGGATTCCACGGCATCGGGATCAAACTTTTCCAGAAGCAGCCGGCGCACCCAGTCGTCTCGAAAATCCTCGAATCCTATTCATCGTGCAAAACGGTTAAACAAACTGGTCGCGAAGTGTCTCTCGACGAGCGTTTCGATTGAGGCGACTCCACGGTCGCGTCCATAACCGCGCGCACCACCTTTCGAGATTATGCGAGTATTTAGCGATTTGCATTTATATTTGAGTCGTCACAATGCGTCGAGCCATTGTGCGCCGTCTCCGCGTGCATAATCGGCCAGGAACGACCGGGGCTTTGTAAATCGGCGTGGCGGTAGAGGCGCGTGCCGTTTTTCAGGAATATTTTTAAAGTGCCCTCCGGTTCCCCGATCGGCAAGAGGCAGAAACAGAAGAACGGCGGGATGCCAGACGGGATCAAAGTTCTCCGTGAAAAATCCGAGGGAACCGTTCGCCCGGAGGAATCTTCGGCCCGAGACCAGACTTTTCTCTCCTCTTCGCTTCTCTTTGTCGCATATTTTCAACCGTGATTCACGCGTCCGACTCCACTTGACTCGAGACCGATGGAAAAATTAACATCACTACGCACGGTGCGTTGAAAATTGGAAAAAAGTCCATTTCTTTGACGTAGTTTTAAAAGTCCGCAGAACAAGCTTTCAGTATTGTCTTTTTTATTTGTACACCCGAAAAGTACAATATAATTTATTTCTTATTACATCATATATTCTAATATGTTACAATTAGACTGTGAATGATTCTGCAATTTTCTATTTTTTTTTTTAAATGAATTTTAAGAACCTCGAATCAAATAAGATTTGGCAATCGATTAACATTTTAATCATGATTGATTGATTAATGTGTACGATCAAAAAAATAAATCATCGGAAAATCGACGATTGATTCAGTCGATTGATGAAGTTAATCGTCAATCGTTGATTAAAAGAAGAAATCATCGAAAAATCGACGATTGGGTCAATCGTTTGATGAAGTCAATCGTCAATCGTTGATTAAATGAAGAAATCATCGAAAAATCGACGATTGGGTCAATCGTTTGATGAAGTCAATCGTCAATCGTTGATTAAAAAAAGAAATTATTGGAAAAAAACATAAAACTACGTAAACAGTTTTTATATTATGGACCAAATGACAATACACCTAAACTCAGTTTACATTTTTGTCATTATTCATATATAGTTTTAATTCCGTATTTCATTTCGAAATTTCAACACTTAATCATTAATCAATTATGCGATTGACGATTCCAATTGAAAAGAATGTAATCGTTAATCGCAATTAACGACTAAAGTAGAAATTTAATCGTTAACCGCAATTAACAATCAATAAGTATTTAATCGTTAACCGCAATTAACGATTAATTAGTATTTAATCGGTAACCGCAATTAACGATTAATTAGTATTTAATCGTTAACCGCAATTAACGATTAATAAGTATTTAATCGCTAACCGCAATTAATGACAAAACTAGGAGAGGAATTGTTAATTGCGATTAACGATCGAAGTAAAAGTTTAGTCGTCAATCGTTGATTAAATTTTTGTCCAACTTTGGTCACCTGTGTTCAGATCTGAAATAAATTAAAATCGTACCAAATTCTGTTGCATTTTATATCCTAGCATATTTCCGCAAATTTTCGAAAGCCGTAATTGCATAAACATCCGCAATCTAGCAGTGAGCTTTATTTTCTCTGGACTTCTGACCAATTGCAATTTTTCAAAATATCTTTTCATGTATCAAACTAATTGTCCTAACGTCTCAAGAAAGAAATTCGAGTCGTCTGGTCCAATATTAAAACAGTGATCGTCTCTTTCAGATTGTCCAAATGTTAATGGCATCCTTTTGTGTTTCATTCAAGTGTCCAGAGCTCCCCCGCCTTTCAATTTCGTTCATGGTATTGTAAATTCGTATAAACGCCTATAAGCCTAACGCTGTCGGATTAAACTCGACTCGAATAGATTTTCATCCAAGTGTTCGCAATCCCGATATAACTCTGATTGATCGTCGGAAGCGCGAAGACTGCGTGCTCCCGGCGATATTTCTTAATTACCGAGTAATTTGAATCGATCGAGGCGCATACGTTGTTGTTTCGCGTGGTTTATTGGGTCGAACGATAAAACGGATAGAAACGATGCGCGCCTGGCCTTCGTCCGCGAACGGGTATAAATAGCCATTAAATGCGGCTACTTGAACGAGCCCGTGGCTCGCGTCGTAAACTATAACCGAATTGTAATAGATTGTCCTATGATTTATGATAATGAACGTGTCGGCCCACGCGTGGCCAATTAAACGATTGGGGAGGCGGCTGGAGTTTTCTCCTCTCGCTATTCACCAACGGCGAATAGTTGAATAGTCGCCAGTCGTAAACAGAAGACTGTAATGAAATGATGATTGATTTACGAAAATGAAGTCGTTAGGTTTTTACGGTTTTCGATACGGCCACACTGTTGATGATCGATGGGAGAAAGTAAGTAAACATTGCTAATGAGTATTTGTATTTGCTAGGTGGAAACAATTCATTCGCGTGGGCTGCGCTGCGCCTGGATGAGATCGGGAAAAAGTCATTAGCAGGGAATCTGAAAAATAATCATCGCTCGAGGTGATGAAGTCGAGTTTCTAACACCATCGCCGAGATCCGTCCTTCCTTTTGTTATCATTTTCTTATGCAGACAGGCGTTCTATCCACTTTCACACGCAAGCTCTTTCTTTATAAATTATTATTCAGCGATATAACAAAATTAGTACGATTTTAATTTACTTCAGATCTAACCAGGCAACTATGTACCACGAAAAATAAGATTTTACTTGATTCGAGTTTTCTGAAATTCGAAATACAAAAATTGGAAAATGCGTAAATTTCCACAGTCTAGAAATAACACGAAACCATAAAAAATCATTACAATAACTTCCCTATAAAATCGGGAAGTTAATTAACCCTTCGTGGGTGGGGTGATCTCGCGTCCTCATTCGGGTGGGGCGGTGCACTCGGTGCGCCAGGCTGTTTTGGGTCAGTTTTACTCAGTTTTGACTTTATATCATCAGGTATTCAGACAAATCCATGTAGGTACATTACTAAATATAATTCAGACATTATCAAAAGAATGGTTTTATTGAAAATGAGCACAAAATAACTCTCGATCTTCTCGTTAAAATTCAATCGTTGGCGCACTCAGTGCACCAGCCACACCCTCGAAGGGTTAAGTGTCACTTTCTGACTTTTCAGCGAAATCGCGTGACGAAATTTGCTGCTGACTCAAAGCTAAGGGTATTCGAAACAGACGCTGAACTCTTTATAGCTATGTTTTATGAGGTGATGCTATTGTCCGAGGTTACTCAGGTTTGTTGACTTTACAAGCATCATAGCTCCATTTCTATTGATTCGGAAAGCGACTGCAATCTTTCTGCTAGTACTGTAAGTAAGGGAAAGGAAACGTGTGTTTCTAAAAATAAACGAACAAAACCTTGGAAGTATCTAATAACGATGGTAACAATAAATCTATTTCAGTGTCAAATGAAATTGAATATACAGTATAAAATTGTGAAATACTTCGCGGGAATTGTTGTATGCTCCTTGATTCTAATTTTAAACAATTCTTTTTACCAATTATATTGACAAGAACGAAGCACGTTAATATTACAACATGTAATGCATATTTGATTTATTTTTGCACCAATCTAATAAAACGTCTGGCAAGCAACGAGCACTGTTATCGTCAATTGGAAGTTCAGTGCAAGAAGCATCGATAAAAGGTGTATTTGTCCTGAACGAGGGCAGAGAGGGCGGAGATCGGGTTCGAAAGGACCCGAGCATCGATTCGCAGAAACGGTCGCGTCGACGAAGTTTCGAAAAAGGGAGAACTGCGGGCTGCTGCCGCTTAAAAGTTCCTACGAAAGGGCGAGTTCTCGTGTAATGATAGCTTGCACGGGGAATTCGCTGCGTTTGAACTCGGTTTCCTCTGTCTGGCTCCGCCCCCGCGCCTCAATCATACCTAACTTGCAGGAATCCGATACTTTCGCGACATCGACATTGAAAAAAATTATAGTAGAGAGATAATCTACAGAAAATTAAGCTATGACATTATAATTAGGAAACGATTTCCAAAATCGAGTTTTGTCAGTTGGGGCCGCGTCAGAATCCGGGACATTTTAATAATGTTTTGTTCACGAATGGGTCAACAATTACCAATCATGGTTCAGTAAACTTACGAAATGCTTTTACATCAACGTAGAGCACGGTGAACATGAACATGGTCTTCGCACGTTAAGTTATTCTTTTTGAAGAGTAACTCCTTCGAAGGTCAACATAAAGGGTCTGTCCGGAAAGTAATGCGACCACATAAAAAAAAATCTATTGAATATATGAACAGAAACCTTTAACATTCCTCAAAGTAGGACCCTTGGGCGTAGACACACTTTTTCCAGCGTGATTTCCATGCTTCGTACGGACCCCGGAAGGCGTTTTCTGGAACCTCTCGTAGTACACCTCACCGCAGCCTCCTTGACGCGTTCCACGCTTCCAAAATGGCATCCTTTCAGCACATTTTTAATTTATGGAAGCAAGAAGAAGTCGGCGGAAAACAAGTCTGGACTGTACGGGGGTTGAGGAAATGTTGTGATGTTATTTTTCGCCAGATACTCGCGAACTCGCAGGCAGGTGTGGCTGAGCGT